>PVJI01001518.1:0-177098 GCA_004026765.1 Micronycteris hirsuta
AAAAAAAAAAGAACAATCTAACAATAGCCAGAGGGGAGGGGGGAGGGGACTATGGGGAGAAGGGATTTCAGGAACCACTATAGAGGACACATGGATAGAACCAAGGGAGAGGACAGAGACAGGGGATGGAGGTGGGTTTGGAGGGGGTGGGGAGAGGATGCAGACAACTGTAATTGAACAACAATAAAGTAATTAAAAAGTGAGATCCTGCTAGTATTACTACAGTAAAGCCATCCCAGATTTTCTAAATCATTCCAAATAGTCATCAGATCTCACCTTGAATATACCACATTTAGGGAGAGATCGTGTCTTTTTAAATTACACTGCATCATTATGAAACGTTCCCTAATATTGATGCAAAATTTACATCCCACTATTTTCAGCCTTGATTCCACTTTTAAACCACAATTATTACCATATTTTGCCATGTATGATACAAAATATTTTCTTAAATATATATATTTTGCCCAAATTTTTGAGGGAAAAATAAGGGTGCACATTATACATGGGTAGTACTAATTCTGTATCTATATGAATGTTCTTAATTCTTTTATTTATGCTTATGTATTAAAAGTTTAACTACATAAAGCAATAACAATATCCATATGGAAAATAATACCCTGGAATATCATAATTGGTTTTGTTTCTAAATATAAATAAATAAATAACTGAATTAAAAATTACAGTGAAAGACTTTTTTCCTTGAAAGTTTGGGTCAAAACAGCAAGTACGCAGTATACATGGGAATGCATTATACACAGCAAAATATGGTACATGAAACGAAACACATATAACATCCTCACATTGTAGATAACTATCAGGTGATGTCTTGAGCAGTCTCGAGGCAAAGCGTGCCATGTTCTTTCAACTATTCTAGGAAATCTCTAGCCAATACCCCTTTAAACTTCTTGGTCTCTTCCCTCAAAATACACTCTCAATTTTAACAAAAATCTTAAGATGTGATGCTAGAACTACACAAACTCCTCTAGATATGGCCTAACCGTGGAAGAATTCCCTTAGTGGAACATAAAACTTATCTTCGCCCTTTCTTTCCCAGGTAAGTGTGAAAGCAGAAATAGGCTGCAAGATGGGAAAGACAGTCCACTGTAGCCTCGTTTCAGATAACACTGTTGCCAAACCAGGCCCCTAACGCTTGATCCTGTTAGATGTCTTCAAGCCTCCAGTATTTATGATGTGTGTTCAAAAGGTATCCAGCCATGTACTATGAAAAACAAGAGACATTTATTGAAGAAAACACAAGAAACATTATACACAGCACAATGATGCCTCAGTCCCCTCCAAAGCAGGCACCTAGGGACCTCACACAGTTCTCCCAATCACCATCAGCTGCCCCTTTGTATCTTGCTGAACCTCATTGATGGTCTGAAATCTCTTCCTTTCAAAGGTGATTTTAGTTTTGGGAAAAGCCAGAAGTCACAGGGCATCAAATCTAGACAGTAGGGGGGCTCAGTCACCTGGGGGATTTGATGTTTTACAAAAAAACTACACAAGACATGATGCATGAGCCAGTGTGTTGTTGTGATGAAGCTGCTAATCACCAGTTGCCCACAGATGCAGCCTTTCGAATCATTCAAATAGTTTCCACGGAGGAATATTCAAGCTGAATGCAAAATCCGATGCAGATCCACTGCTCTCCTTGTTCAGTCATTTTGAATGCGACAGACACAGAGCACACACGCTCACTCAACGGCATCTACTGCCCCCTCTAAATAGTGCAGTGAAGTGGTCACTGTTCGTGCGCGCACATTTCAGTCCACTCCCCTGGACTGCTGGTTACGTTGATATTATGCAAACCATTCTTGTGATATTAACAATGGCTGGACTTTTCCCAGACATACCTCATATGTAGCTAACTGCAGACATTTTACATGTATCACTGCAAAGTATTACCTTGTTTTATTGATCCAAATTCCAACATATCAAGACCCTTTAAACTCCTGTTCAGCCATTCAACATGTTATCCCTCCCAATTGTTGGTGCTTCAAAATTGATAAACACTTTAATCATCTTAGTCTCTGATGAAATTATTTAACAAGGTAAGGGTGAGAAAGTGAGAGTACTCGGAAAAACACAAAAGAAATCTCTCCCAGTTAAAACAATAACAAGAAGCCCTGGCCAGTGGCTCAGCTGATTGGAGCACTGTCCCATAAACCAAAAGGTTGTGGGTTTGAATTCCAGTCAGGGCACATACCTAGGCTGCAGGTTCAATCTCCAGTCAGGGTACATACTGGAGGCAACCGATCAATATATATATATTCTCCAAACGTTCTAAGTCTTCTCCCAAATCCAGCAACAACACATATACAAGCTGTGGATCTCTAGAGCAGCAGCAGTAGCGTCACCTGGAACTCTAGAAATCCAAGTTCTTGGGCCCCACCTCAGACTGACTATGTCAGAAAGAAGCCCATGGGTGAGTTGGATGCAGCTTGATGTAAGAATCAGGCTCTATAGTGTTCGTTTCACTGTTCCATTCAGCAACTCTCTCAAAAATGAACACAACATCCTTATGCTGCTCTCTTCTTTGGACCTAAGGCCGCTCTTGGTCTACATTTTTTTTATTTTCTAAATATCCAAAAACGATTTGCTTAATTAGCCTTTCTTGCACTTCTGCCTGGAAGCAAAGTCAAACTGACCAGTCCACAGTGTACATAAACTGTTTTTTCTCCCTTTTAGGAAAATGAGGACATTATGTGCCTACCTTCTAACACTTCTTACCTATAATACATGTGGTAGAGTCCACTAAGCCTCTGAAATAGAATGATGTTTAAAAATCTCTCTTAATCATTGTCCTCTCACAGGAGTTTACCGCTGCCAGTATGGTATGCAACCAGAGCAGAGATGAAGGTCAGAGAGAAGCAATTGTTTGTTTTATAGCATCTTCCACTTAATGAGCATGTCTCTTCCTCCATCCTGCTCAAGATTTCTGTTCAGCACTTGTGGAAGCCTCAGCTTATTCATAGCTTTGACATTATTCTGAAAAGTCACTCCTTCTCAGGCATCTATAGTTTCCTAGGACACTAAAACAAGGCTGATTTTCCACTTCCTTCGTTTTTTCTGGGCCATCTAAGTTGTATATAAGAATCACAGACAACTTTTTCACATGAGACCAGAATATCTCTATTTACACATTTATTTATTTCTATTTTATTCTATTTTAATGGGAATACATCAAAGTGTTCCAAACACCATGTCTTTCTAACCTGGGAATCATCTGTACATCAGTTTAAATTAAGACTTTTTTCTCAAATTTATCATTACATATTTTTTAAATATATTTTATTGATTATGCTATTGTCTAACGTCTTTTCTCCCCTATATTTTTCTCCTCCCTGCACCCTTGACACCATCATTCCCCCACATTAGTTCACGTCCATGGGTCATACATATAAGTTCTTTGGCTCCTCCATTTCCCATACCATATTCTTTTTTTTAAAAAAAAAATATTTTTATCAATTATGCTATTACACTTGTCCCACTCCCCCCCCCCCCTTTATTCACCTCTGGCCTGCACACCCCCTCCCATTTACATTCCCCGCTTTAAATCATGTCCACGGTTTGTACATGTAAGTTCTTTGGCTTCTACATTTCCTTTATTATTCTTTACCTCCCAATGTCTATTTTCTACCTACCATTAATGCTATTTATTCTCTGTACCTTTTCCCTCTCTCTCCCCCTCCCAAACCCCTGCTGATAACCCTCCATTTGATCTCCATTTCTGTGATTCTGTTCCTGTTCTAGTTGTTTGCTTAGTTTGTTTATGCTTTTTTTTTTAGGTTCAGTGGTTAATAGCTGAGAGTTTGTTGTCATTTTACTGTTCACAGTTTTGATCTTTTTCTTCAATAAGTCCCTTTAACATTTCACATAATAAGGACTTGGTGATGATGAACTCCTTTAACTTGACCTTATCTGAGAAGCACTTTATCTGCCCTTCCATTCTAAATGAAAGCTCTGCTGGATAGAGTATTCTTGGATGTAGGTCCTTGCCTTTCATGACTTGGTATACTTCTTTCCAGCCCCTTCTTGCCTGAAAGGTCTCTTTTGAGAAATCAGCTGACAATCTTATGGGAACTCCTTTTTTTCATAACTGTCTCCTTTTCTCTTGCTACTTTTAAGATTCGCTCCTTATTTTTCATCTTGGGTAATGTAATTATGGTGTGTCTTGGTGTGCTCCACCTTACATCCAGTTCTTTAGGACTCTCTCAGCTTCCTGGACTTCTTGAAAGTCTATGTCCTTCGCCAGATTGGGGAAGTTTTCCTTCATCATTTGTTCAAATAAGTTTTCAATTTCTTTCTCTTCCTCTTCTCCTTCTGGCACCCCTATGATTCAGATGTGGAACGTTTAAAGATGTCCCAGAGGTTCCTAAGCCTCTCGTCATTTTTTGAATTCTTGTTTCTTCATTCTCTTCTGGGTGAATGTTTCTTTCTTCCTTCTGGTCCACACCATTGATTTTAGTCCCAGTTTCCTTCCCGTCACTGTTGGTTCCCTGTACATTTTCCTTTATTTCATTTTTCACAGCCTTCATTTTTTTCCTCTAATTTACAACCATATTCAAACAATTCTGTGGGCATCCTGATTACCGATGTTTTGAACTGTGCCTCTGATAGGTTGGTTATCTCTTTGTCGCTTAACTGTATTTGTTCTGGAGCTTTGATTTGTTCTTTCATTTGCCGCCCCCCCTTTTTTTTGGTCTCGGCACACCTGTTATGTAGTAAGTGGCAGAACGTTACTACAAGATGTTCACAAGAGCAGGACAACTCACGTTGTTCCGCTGTGACACTGTATGTGGGGGAGGTGTCCAAGAGGGAACAATGCCACTTGCTCATTCTCTGCCAGTATTCAGTCACTTACCCCATTACCCACAATCAAATTGGGCCCTTCTGGTCCTGATTCCCAGGTGGATGGGTTTGTGTACATTCTAGGACCCTGTGGGTCTCCCCAACGAACTGTCCAGTAAGACTGGGAGTTTCTCCCGCTGCCACTTCAACCCCTACAGGTGTTTTCAGTCAGGGGCTTTGAGGCTTTATATCCCCACGCTGGAACCCTGGGTTTCGTGGGCTCTCTCACTCCCCAGTTGTTCCTCCCACTTTATCCGCACACAAATGTGGGACTGCCCGCTCTGCCAGCCGTGGCCTTGCCTGGTCCTTAAGCCACCACCTTGCCAAGAGTCCTCTCCACCCTGGCTGCCTGTCCCTCTCCCTCCTACAGGTAGATGAACGTGTCTTCTTTAACTCCTTGGTGGCTGGACTTCCATACAGTTCGATTTTCTGTCAGTTCTGGTTATTTTTTGTTTTTCAATTTGTTGTTGTCCTTGTTTTGGTTGTGCAGGGAGGCAAAGTGTGTCTACACATGCCTCCATCTTAGACGGAAATCTCATGTTTCTCTAGGATTACATATTTCTGTTCCTCATTCTCTCATCCCTCTAGCCCAGCCTCCAGAAAATGGGAACATAAGCTTTTTTCCTGTTTGCAGCTGCTATTTCCAAGCTGCCTGCAGTTACTTCATAGTGACTCAAACTTCTTGGATGTGTGGCCCAGCTACCCTGATGGCTGCTGCCCCATCTCAAACACCCAGAGAGCATCTGTGTTGGCAACATGCCTTCACCCACAGCCACACCCATACCTGTCTTAGTGTGGCAGACTCTTCTAGGCAAAGGATCTCAAAAAACAATGAAATCATTGAAGCTGTTATAATCTGGGCTCACCATAGCAAACTCACTGGGATTCAAGTGGTATCAAGGTAGCTGGTGCAGGACTAACCCCCGTGAAGGCAGACTACACAAAATTCCAGCTCTGACTTGGATTTCAGGGAGAAGCTTGATGATTCCTAGTTGTAAGACAAAGCCTAACAGTTCTCAGGGCAGGGGGCCGGGGGGAGGACAGGGGGAACACAGCCTTCCTAATATACTTTGTTTCTTTGCCTAATAAGAAGTTATTACTTAGGATTAATTTGATTTCTGCTTTCATTTCTGTGCCTGCATAAGATAAAAGACTAATTCTTTATTTTTGCTTTTCTCCACAACTGGATAATCAGAACAAGAATTAAATAGGGTGATGGAACAAAAAAACACTAAGTGGAGCCATTAATGAATCAATATTGTTTGTTGGTTTCTTTTAATCAATTTTTAATCCGTTTCCCTAAAATGCTGTATATTCCACTTTCAACATCCCTGAGTAAAGCTGGAGATTTTTTTTTGTTCATTTTCCCTTCTGAAAATAAATTTCTCTCAATCCATTATACCACTATGTTGAGTGAAAAAATATTTAAGTGAAAAAGGAAGACGCTTTTGCTTGAAATTAGCCACTCCCTACCCAGCCACCCCCACCAAAAAAAACATTGAGAATTTAGAATTTATCTTGCTCCTGGCAAAATAAATTTTTGCTATAGTTGTGCAAGGAGGAGACTGGTAGATAAACATTTAATTTAGAAATAACAGAGCTGGAAGGATTAAGTGTTCTGTGGTCCTCTCCTAGAATCCTTGGTTTCGATATCACCTCCCAAGCAATGAGGATTTAAGTGGATAGCTAAACATTAAGATCACACAAGAATACGCCTGCAACTGACTTTCACATTTGCCTCTGTATCTCAACTCCCTTCTTCTGCTCTCATTAAACCTGAGATGGAACTATCACAAGGGCAGTTAAGAGTCCAAGGATTTTAAGCACATAGCACTCAGTAGGAGGACAAAGCTAAAACACAGCTGCGACTGGGGTCTGGGCTTGTCACCTGGTGCACCTCGTTGTAGATAATTCTGCATGCCCTTCAGAGAAGTTCAGTCAGTGCTACATAATATGTATACACATTCAAAAGTCTCTTTTCTACTCAAACATCTTCTTTTCTCAAAGAACAAAACAAATAAAGTACACACTCAAATAATAGATCAATGCCACAGTATGCCAACTATCAAAAACAAAAACACAATTGTCAAGGACTTCTGGCCAAGATGGAAATATAGATAGACACACTGTGCCGCCTCACACAACCAAAAGAGGGAAAACAATTTAAAAACAAAAAACAACCAGAACTGACACAAAACTGAACTGTATGGAAGTCCAACAACCAAGGAGTTAAAGAAGACACATTCATCCAGACCTGTAAGTGGGGCAGAGCCGGGTGGAGAGCACGTGGTGAGAGGATGTTGTGGAGTGGTTTGTGGAGCTGGATAGGCAACTGCCTGGAGAGACTCGCAGCCAGTACACTCAGTGAAATCCGTGGCCAGCGGACCTGGCAAAACTGGCGTACTTGGCGAAACCTGCAGTTGGCCGACCCGGACTCAGCCAGGCCAGTGGACCGGTGGACCTGGCAGTCCCTCATTCATGCGCAGATAAACCAAGAGAAAAAGCTGGGGAGCAGAGCAGACCGAGCAACCCACCATCACGGGGAAATAAAGCCTCAAATCACTGATTGAAAACACCTGTGGGGGTTGAGGCGACAGCGGGAGGAGCTCCCAGCCTCACAGTGGAGTTCGTTGTAGAGACCCACAGGGACTTAGAACATACACAAGCCCACCCGCCCAGGAATCAGCACAGACAGGCCCAATTTGCTTGTGGGTAGCCGGAGAAGTGACTGAAAGCTGGCAGAGCATGGAGCAAGTGCCACTCTTCCCTCTCAGACCCCTTCACCACAGACAGCATCACAACACAGCAACGTGGGTTACCCCGCCCTGGTGAACACCTAAGGCTCTGCCCCTTATACATAACTGGCCCACCAAGGAAAATAAAAAAAAAAGATGGCCCAAATGAAAGAGGAGATCCAAACTCCAGAAAAAACACAACTAAGCCGTGAAGAGACAGCCAACCTAACAGATGCACAGTTCAAAACACTGGTAATCAGGATGCTCACAGGATTGGGTGAATTTGGTTGCAAATTAGATGAACAAATGAAGAAAACGCTAAGAGAAATAAGGGGAAATGTACATGGAACCAAGAGTGATGGGAAGGAAATTGGGACTCAAATCAACAGTGTGGACCAGAAGGCAGAAAGAAACATTCACCCAGAAAACAATGAAGAAACAACAACTCAAAAAAATGAGGAGAGGCTTAGGAACCTCCAGGATATCTTTAAACATTCTAACATCCGAATTATAGGGGTATCAGAAGGAGAAGAGGAAGAGCAACACATTGAAAACTTATTTGAACAAATAATGAAGAACTTCCCCAATCTGGTGAAGGAAATAGACTTCCAGGAAGTCCAGGAAGCTCAGAGAGTCCCAAAGAAGTTGGACCCAAAGAGGAACACACCAAGACACATCATAGTTATATTACCCAAGATTAAAAATAAGGAGAGAATCTTAGAAGCAGCAAGAGAAAAGAGGACAGTTACCTACAAAGGAATTCCCATAAGATGGTCAGCTGATTTATCAAAAGAGACCTTGCAGACAAGAAGGGGCTGGAGAGAAGTATTCCAAGTCATGAAAGGCAAGGACCTACATCCAAGAATACTCTACCCAGCAAAACTTTCATTTAGAATGGAAGGGCAGATAAAGTGCTTCTCGGATAAGGTCGAGTTCAAGGAGTTCATCATCACCCAGCCTTTATTATATTGTTAAAGG
The DNA here is from genome assembly GCA_004026765.1 of Micronycteris hirsuta. Classification (NCBI taxonomy): domain Eukaryota; kingdom Metazoa; phylum Chordata; class Mammalia; order Chiroptera; family Phyllostomidae; genus Micronycteris; species Micronycteris hirsuta. Next base: position 8,571 of record PVJI01001518.1, read on the forward strand.
GGTTTATATAAGGCATGGAGGGATATCAACAGGGGAGTGGGAGGGGAAGAGAGGGGGAAAAAGTACAGAGAATAAGTAGCATAAATGGTAGGTAGAAAACAGACAGGGGGAGGTTAAGAATAAAATAGGAAATGTAGAAGCCAAATTTATGTGTATGACCCATGGACAAAAACTAAAGGGTGGGGAATGCAGGGATGCAGGACAGAGGGGAAAAAAGGGGGGGAAATGGGACAACTGTAATAGCATAATCAATATATTAAAAAAACACACAAGAGTCTACAAATTCATGATAAGGTTTCCACAGCACCTGTTACACAGCCAAACTTGTAACATTAACCAGTACATTCCCAAATGCTTTAGAGTGGGGGTATCCGACCTTTTGGCATCTCTTCGTCACACTGGAAAAAGAGTTGTCTTGGGCTCTTCCGGACAAGATGGAGGTGTAGGCAGATACTCTTTGCTTACTTGCACAACCAAAAGAAGGACAACTACCAATTTAAAAACAGAAAACAACCAGAACTACCAGAAAATCAAACAGTATGGAAGTCTGACAAACAAGAAGTTAAAGAAGAAACATTCATCCAGACTGGTAGGAGGAGAGGACACAAGGCAAGGCAGTGGCAGGTACACCGGATCGGCCAGGCAGCAGCTGGTTGACCAAGGCAGTCCCATGTTCAAGTGCAGATAAGCTGGAAGAAACAACTGGGGACTGAGACAGGCCTTGCAACCCAGGGTTCCAGCATGGGAAAATAATGCCTCAAAACCTCTAGCTGTAAACACCTGTGGGGGTTGCAGAAGCAGGAGAAACTCCCAATCTCACAGAAGAGTCTGTTGGAGGGGCCCATAAGATCCTACAACATATACAAGCCCACCAGCACCAGGGCAGCACCTGAAAGGGCACAATCTGCTTGTGTAAAGTGAGGGAAGTGACTGAAAGTGGGGTGAAAGCCGAGGAAGTGGCACTGTTCCCTCTCTGACCCTTGACCCACAACGCAGTGAAGTAGGTTGCCCTGCCCGAAGAATACCTAAGGTTCCGCCCCTTGCAACATAACAGGTGAACCAAGAAAAAAAAATATGACCCAAATGAAAGAATAGATCAAACCTTCAGAAAAAAAAACTAAGTGCCGAGGAGATAGCCAACCTATCAGATGCAGAATTCGAAACACTGGTAATCAGGATGCTCACAGAAATGGTTGAGTATGGTGGCAAAAAAAGGAAGAAGTGAAGCCTATACAAAGTGAAACAAAGAAAAAGAGGCGGGTAAGCAAGAATGAAGAGAAGGAAACCAGGACTCAAATCAATGGTTTGGAGCAGAAGGAAGAAAGAAACATTTCAACCAGAACAGAATGAAGAAACAAGAATTCAAAAAAATGAGAAGCTTAGGAACCTCCATGACAACTTTAATGTTACAACATCTGAATCATAGGGGTGCCAGAAGGAGAAGAGGAAGAGAAAGAAATTGAAAACTTATTTGAAAAAGTAATGAAGAAAAACTTCCCCAATATGGCAAAGGAAATAGATTTCCAGAAGTCCAGGAAACCCAGAGAGTCCCAAAGACGTTGGACCCAAGGAAGAACACACCAAGACACACCATAATTACATTACCCAAGATGAAAGATAAGGAGAAAATCTTAAAAGCAGAGAAAAGGAGACAGTTACCTACAAAGGAGTTCCCATTAGATTATCAGCTGTTTTCTCAAAAGAAACCTTGCAGGCAAGAAAGGGCTGGAAAGAAGTATTTAGAGTCCTACATCCTTGGAAGGACCTATATCCAAGGAAGGACCTACATCCAAGATATCCAGCAAAGCTATCATTTAGAATGGAAGGGCAGATAAAGTGCTTCTCAGATAAGGTCAAGTTAAAGGAGTTCATCATCACCAAGCCCTTATTATATGAAATGTTAAAGGGACTTATTGAAGAAAAAGAAAATCAAAACTATGAACAGTAAAATGACGGCAAACTCAGTTATTAACGACCACACCTAAAACAAAAACTAAGCAAACAACTAGAACAGGAACAGAAACACAGAAATGGAGATCCTCACGTGGAAGGTTATCAGTGGGGAGGGGGAGGGGGAGAATGGGGGAAAAGGTGCAGGGAACAAGAAGCATAATTGTTAGGTACAGAATAGACAGGGGGAGGTTAAGAACAGTGTAGGAAATACTGTTTAGGAGAAGCCAAAGAGCTTATATGTATGACCCGTGTACATGAACTAAGCAAAGGGAGGATGGCGTGCAGGCTGCAGGGGGATAAAGGGCAGGAAAAAAAAAATGGGACAACTGTAATAGCATAATCAATAAAATATACTTAAAAAGAAAGAACTGTCTTGGTCCACACATTAAATACACTGCAACACATAATCACACACAAAAAAACTCATAATGTTTTAAATAAGTATACGATTTTTTATTAGGCTGGATTCATAGTCATTCTGGGCTAAATGAGGGTGGGCCCCAGGTTGGATACCCCTGTAACATTCCAGAAAAGAAATAGTGGGGTCAAGTTACAGTCCTGGAGGACAGAGAAAGACACTCCCTTGCTTATATGTACTTAAATTCTCCCCATAAAAAATACTATTTAAATAAACATTGTACCACTTATATTCTTATTCCCAATTATGTATCAGTAGATAACTCTGAAAAGATCTACTAATGGTTCTTTTGGTTGGGGTTGGAAGACATTCTGGTCTGGAAAAACTCATTTTTTAGGGGGAAAAAAAGACTTTCTCAACAAAGCACATTCTTAACCAAGTATAAGTTATTTCAACTAATCCAATCAGGGCAGCAACTACGGGGGTCTGGACCGTGATGCAAAGTGTCTTCTCCCTCTGTGAACTGGCTAATTCAAAAGAACTAACTGAAATGCCCTGGCCATTCACTCTTAAAGTGAGGGAAAGGGGACCAGGAGTAGCTCACTATGCAGCTTTTCCTCTGAGAAGGAGAACAGAACCCCCAGTACTGTACCAGGGAGTTTCTGAACAACATGCTTATTCATCAAACCACAAGGAAGAGTTTTTAGTGTTTCACAGAGTCCACCAGGCTTCCTCTATGAAAATGGCCTCATCAAATATGTGTTATTGGAGGGGAACCCAAATATGAAGGAAAGCTATCCACGTGGCTGAAATCAGGTGGGAGAGATTAGTGGGCATGTATAAGGCCTCGCTGACAATTCAGCTACACTGTTTCCCTTAATTAGGAAAACAACATGCCTGGCCTTCCATTTCAATTTACCTCTATCTTTACTGGGCAGGTGTCCTCAAACACCAGTTTGGAGGCTGATCCTGTGCTCAGCCAAACATCCCCAATTTACAGGAGAAAGCTCTCTCAGGGTTCGTAACATAACAGTTGTGGAATTTTATCCCCCATATTGCATCAAAGGAAGCATATTATTGGAAGTCCAGTTACAAATTTCCTTGTACTCTGTACATAAAAAGAAAAGACCTATTGCAGAAGAGATATGACCCATTTTCAAATGAAAACAAAACAAAGGAAAAAAGCCTGTGTATTCCTTTGCAGTAAGAGGCTCACACCTAAATTTAAAAATTCCTGCCCTGGCTGGGTAATTTAGTTGGTTGGAATGTCGTACACCAAAAGGTTTTCCTTTCAATTCCTGGTCAGGGCACATAATCTAGGTTGTGGGTTCAATCTCCAGTCGGGGTATTTATATGAAGCAACCGACTGATGTTTTTATCTCTCTCATTCTCTCTCTCTCTCTCTCTCTCTCTCTCTCCCCCTCTCCCCTTCCCCCTAAAATCAATAAATATATCTTCAGGTGAGGATTTTAAAAATAAAATTAAGTTTTAAAAGCATGCTTCCTGTGTAGATCCATATGGTAGGCAGGCTTCAACCTGAGGCCATACAGCCATCCTCTCACCACTTCTGACAATCTAGTACCCAAACTCAGTGATGGGGCAGGAGGCTTCCAGGAGAAGGGAGTAGAAAAGCCCAAAGCACAACCAGCCCTTTCCCCTGACCCTCAAGAACCCTGAACACAGACAGCCATCTCTGAGCACTAAAACTCATTCCTAAGTATGGACATGCATCCCTATACATAGGAAACCATTTCTGTGCATAGCTATGCATCCCGGAGCTCAGAAAGGCATTTCTGAGCATGGAGAAGCATTCCAGGCAAGGACAGGCACACCTGGGGTGCAGACAAGCCCCCTCAAGTGCCAGACAAGCACTCCCTGGGCATGGACAAGAACCACTAAGCACAGACAAGCACCCCTGGGCATGGACAAGCATCACTGAGCACAAACAAGCACCCCAAGACACAGATAAGCACCCCTGGACACAGACAAGCCTCCCTGGGCATGGACAAGCACTCCTAGGCAAGGACAAGCATCCCCGGGCATACAAAAATACCCTGGAAAGTTGACCTAAAAGTTAGCAGCCAGACACTCGTCCACAGCCTTCATAGCATGTTAGTAAGATACAATTTGACCATAATAGGAAGGGAAATTTAAAATGTGACCCTTCCTTTCAAGATGCCTTTAGTTGCTTTATGATCAAGCACACATGGCTATAAATATAAAGCAGGGACTTTATAAAATGTGAAAAGAATAAAAACATAGTCAACACACAAGATACTCAAAGTTGATTTATACGACATTTATTTGGAACTCAAAAGCATTTCTACAGCAAGTCAGCTACCAGCCTAAGCTACAAGGGAGTGGAGGACAAAACTAGATGAGCGTGCAACTCAAACACTGCAAATGGCTGTCCCCATAGAGGCAGTTCCGTCAGGCACCCGGGACCTCACAACTGCCTGGGCCATACCAGCCATGGCCTCAGGCTAAACATTTTTCCAGACAGCTTGAGAGTACCTCCCTCCACAAATGTGACTGATTACATTATACAGTAAAAAGAAGTACATCTTTGATTGTACTGAGATATTTCCTCTGCAGATGTACTGAACTGGATACTTTCAGACTTTTTAGACAAACATACTAGGAATTTTGTAAAACTACAAGATCTACACTCAAGAGTTGTTATCAAAACTTATGGTTTTAGGAGTTTGAATCACAGACTGACATTTGGAGAAACAGATGGCAAATGATTTCAACCACTGAGAACTCGGCAATACCCTAATCACACAGAGTGGATGGCCACATCTGTCAGAACACAGGATTTACACTGGACCAACTGGAAACATACACGACCCAGAGTACTGGCCAAACAATAGGACTGCCACTACAAAAATGCCTGCTGAGACTCCAAGAACAGGGCAGCAGCTCTGAATCCATCTTATGCACAAAGACAGGCTTCTGAAGAATGCAACTTGGACACTGGAGAGCATGTCCACTCAGGACCTTGCTGGCTTTTGAGCCACTTCTGTTCTCTGGCAGTATGTATGCAGCCTTCAACAATATCGAGCATCAAGATCACATCTGTCTGCCCTGACCAGCATAGCTCAGTGGGTCGGGCATTGTCCCACAAAGCAAAAGGTCACCTGTTTGATTCCTAGTCAGGGCACGCGCCTGGGTTGAGGACCAGGACCCCTGTTGGGGTATGCTAGAGGCGATCGATCAATGTTTTTCTCCCTCTCTTTCTCCTTCCCTTCTCCTCTCTCTAAAAATAAGTAAGTAAAATCTTTAAAACAAAATCACATGTCTCCACACTCACTACAAAGAAAGGCAGGTCCCAGAAGCCTGGGCTCCACAGGCCTCAGGAACCAGGAACACTATTCTCCCCACCGGCAGCACCAGCACCCACTCTGGATGAGTGTTTTTCCCACACCACTGCTCACAGCCTCACTGCTTTCCCACTTCCCTCTTGTCCTAGACGCAACCACACAGCCCAAGGCAGTGGTCCTTAACTATTATAGGCCATCTCCCCCTCTGAGCATCTTACCCCAAAGTTAGAAACTGGTAGTTTAAAGTTTTCTGTGATGCTCCATTCCCTGATCACCTTTCAGTCAGTACCATGCTTAAGGGCAGGACTCATGTAAAATCTGTGTTCACACCTGACAGTAAACTCACTCTCCACAGCATCCTCCACCCACAAGTGGATAAAAATGAGAAGCTGAAAGGAAAGGTAAAGGAAACCAGAGGGAAGAAAAGAGGCAGCCGACCCTTGCTGAGGCAGTTTCTGCATCTCTCCACAAGTAAGGAGTCTGCTGGGAGTGCTAGGGACATACGCACTACAGTGTTCCCGTTTCAGCCACAGTGTTGAGTCACTGGTCCTGGAACAGGGCTTGTTGGGTGCCCTGCACACAGGGCTGACCAGAGAAGATTACTTTGGGTCCCTCCCACCACCAATTCTGTGTCTCTTCCTCCTCTCCATTACACAATGCAATGCTACTCAGCCATAAAAAGGAAAGCAACTTTATGTTTTGCAACAGCATGGATGAACATGGAGAGCATTATGCCCAGTGAAATAAGTCAGTCAGAGAAATACAAATATGATTTCACACATATGTGGAATCTAATGAAAACTAAACTAACAGGCAAATTAGTGACAGACTCATAGGTAGACAGCAAGCTGACAGCTCAGAGGTGGGAGGGTTAGGGAGGAGGAGGGATTGAACAAAACGGGGGGAAAGGGGAACTCATGAGCATGGACAACCCTGTGATGACTACAGTAGGGAAGTGGGTGGGTAGAGGTGGAAAAGGGTACAGGGGAAAATGGTGATAAAAAAATTGTAGTTTAATTTTTTTTAATTTTTTAAAAAGCTGAAATGGGGCAAAAAATTAAGATTGCCACTGTCTATTGTGTACCATACTCTTTCCTCAGGGCACTTCAGGACAACAGACTGTCTGACATACGCTTGAGTAAATAACCAATGCCAATCCATATATAAATCTTAGTAAAGATTAATTTATATCTTATTTATATTGAAGGCAATTTGGTACACCAACAATGAAATATCAGAAACAGACATCACGGAAAACAATCCAATCTGATATAGCAACAAGAAAAACAAAGTACCTAGGAATAAACCTTATCCAGGAGGTAAAAGACCTGTACTCAGAAACTATGTAACACTGAAGAAAGAAACTGAGGAAGACACAAACAAATGGAAGCATGTACCATGTTCATGGATTGGAATAATTAACATCATCAAAATGTCCATACTATCCAAAGCAACTTATAGATTCAATGAAATATCTATTAAAGTTCCAATGACATATTTCACAGATATAGAACAAACATTTCAAAAATTTGTATGGAACCATAAACGATCTCAAATAGCTGCAACAATTGTGATAAAGAAGAACAAAGTAGGAGGGATCACAATACCTGATATCAAACTGTATTACAAGGCAACTGTAGTCAGAATAACCTGGGACGGCATAAGAACAGACACATAGACCAATGAAAGAGAATAAGGAGCCCAGAAATAAACCCAAGTCTCCATGGTCAATTAATATTCGACAAAGGGGGCAGAAGCATAAAATGGAGTAAAAATAGTATCTTCAACAAATGGTGTTGGGACATCTGGACAGCTACATGCAAAAAAATGAAACTCGACCACCAACTTATGCCACACACAAAAATAAACTCAAGATGGACAAAAGACTTAAATATAAGTTATAACACCATAAAAGTTCTACAGGAGAACATAGGCAGGAAAATCTCAGATATTCCACATAGCAGTATTTTTACCAAAAAATATTAGCATTTACCGAAAAATGTTCTAGGGGGATGTGTTCCCTAGAACAAGGGACATAAAGGAAATAATAAACAAGTGGGATCTCATCAAAATAAAAAGCTTCTACATAGCTAAAGAAAATATCAGCAAAATCAAAAGGGAACCAACCACATGGGAAAATATATTTGCCAACAATACCTCAGACAACGGTCTGGTCTCCAAAATACATAAAGAACTCACACGACTCCACACCAGGAAGTTAAACAACCCAATTAAAAATGGGCAAAGGACCTGGACTCTTCTCCAAGGACATACAGAGGGCCCGGAGACATATGAAAGGATGCTAAGCATCTCTAGCCACCAGAGATGTAAATTAAAACCACAATACCACTTCACACTGATCAGAACAGCCATGATAAACAAATCAACAAACAACAAGTGATGACGAGGTTGTGGAGAAAAAGGAACCCTAGTACAATTTTGTTGAGAATGCAGACTGGTGCAGCCACTATGCAAAACAGTATGGAATTTCCTCAGAAAACTAAAAATGGAATTGCCTTTTGACTCGGGAATTCCACTGCTGGGATTATATCTTAAGAATCCTGAAACACCAATTCAAAAGAACCTATGCACTCCAATGTTCATAGCAGGAAAATTTACAATAGCCAAGTTGTGGAAGCAACCTAAATGCCCATCAGTAAATGAATGGATCCAAAAAATATGGTACATTTACATGATGGAATATTATGCAGCAGAAAGAAAGAAGGAGCTCCTACCCTTTATGACAGCTTGGATGGATCTGGAGAGCACTATGCTAAGTGAAATAAGCCAGGTGATGAAAGACAAATACCATATGACCTCATAATATGTGGAACCTAATCAACAAAACAAACAAGAAAGCAAGATATAACCAGAGACACTGACATTAAGAACTGACAGTAACCAGAGGGGAGGTGGGAGAGGATAATGGGGGGAAAAGGGGAAGGGTTTTCAGAAACATGTATAAAGGACACATGGACAAAGCCAAAGAGGGGTAGGATCGAGGGTGGGAGTTGGGGATGGCTGGGGTGCTGGGGAGTTGTGGTGGGAAAATGGAGACAACTGTACTTGAACAATAATTTTTTAAAAGGATGAAAAAAATAAAGTCAAAATTAAAATAAAATTAATTTTTATTAATTTTATTTTTTTTAATTTAATAGAATGAGATATTAATATTTTCTTCAGGAACTTCAACAGATCACTTTTCACAGTCACTGGGATTCATGTACCCTCCTTCAAAAAACGTAAGAAAAGAAAGCTCATAAGCCACATAAGAAAAAGAGAAGCCTCAAAGATAGTGGGTATGAATTTGCAGTCCAGACCTACATATAATAATGTATATCTCTGTCTTTGTATGAGTCATCTTGATTATTAACTCAATTCCCCATGTTTAATAGCAAAATATTTTACAGTCACTTTTTCTGAAAATAAATAAATAAATAAATAATAATAAATAATGCTAAAAACTGAAGGGCTCACACTCTGATTTTTAAACTTACTGCAAAGCTACAGTAATCAACACAGTGTGGCACTGGCATAAAGACATATAATGGAATAGAGCCCAGATTTTAACTCTCACAAATATAGTCAAATAGTATTTGACAAAAGTAGTAAGACCACTCAATGGGAAAAGAAGAGTCTTTTCAACAAATAGTGCTGGGAAAACCGGATATCATATGCAAAAGAAAAAATGGGACCCTAACTTAGCACCATATACAAAAATGAAGTCAAAATGAATCAAGAACCTAAACAATAAAACTCTAAGAAGATTTTTCAAAAAGCTTCACAACATTGGATTTGGCAATGATTTCTTGGATATGACACCAAAGGCAAAGATAACAAAATAAAAAACCAACCAGACTTCATGAAAATTAAAACATTTTGTTCATCGAAAGACACTATCCCCAGAGCAAAAAGGCAACTCACAGGATGGGTGAAAAGATTTGCAAATCATATATCTGATAAAGGATTAAATATCCAGCATACACAAATATAGAGAACTTCTAAAACTAGATGACAAAAAACAAACAGGCTAATTCAAAAATGGGCAAAGGATTTCAATAGACGTTTCTCCAAAGAACATACATGAATGGCCAATAACCACATTAAAAAGTGCTAAACATCACAATTACTTGGGAAATGAAGATCAAAACTAGGATGGCAAGGATATAGAGAATTTGGAAACTTTATACACTATTGGTAAGAATGAAAAATGGTACAGCCACTATAAAAACCTGTATGGAGGTTCCTAAAAAAAAATTAAAAGTAGAAGTATAACAGGATCCAGCAATTCTTCTGAGTATATAATCAAAAGAATTGAAAGCTTGGTCTCGAAGAGATATATTTATACAACCATATTCACAGGTACATTATTCATAATGACCAAAATAGGAAGAAATTCAAGTGTCTATAGACAGATGAAGGAACAAGCAGATATGGTCTATATATACAATGGAATGTTATTCAGTATATTTTTTTTTGTTATTCAGCTTAAAAAGAAATAAAATTCTGTAGTATGCTACACCATGGATGAAACTCCAGTACATAATGTCATTTGAAAGAAGCCTATCAAAAAAAAATTCATAATGTATGATCCCACTTATATATTTAGAGTAGTCAAAATCATAAAAATAGAAAGTATAGCCCTGGCTGGTGTAGCTCAGTGGATTGAGTGCGGGCTGGGAACCAAAGGGTCCCGGTTCGATTCCCAGTCAGGGCACATGCCTGGTTTGCAGGCCAGGTCCCCAGTGAGGGCCATGTGAGAGGCAACCATACATTGCAGTTTCTCTCCCTCTCTGTCTCCCTCCCTTCCCCTCTAATAATAAATAAATAAAATCTTTAAAAAAAAAAAAAAGAAAGTATAATTGTGGTTGCAAGAGCTTGGGGTAGGGGAGAATGTGAAGTTACTGATTACTGGGTACAGAGTTTCAGTTTTACGAGATGAAAAAACTTATGCAGATGTAAAACCAATGAGGGTCCTCACGATTTTTATTTGATTTGTGACTACAGCTTTAGAAATCTTTTTTTTTTTATATCTCTCTACATCCCTCAGAGACCTAACCCTTCCCCTGGATAATCAGTAACCTCTGAGGAAGCAGAAAACAATAGCCTAGGCAGAACTCATAGTCACAAGAGCAAAACCTCTGGCCAACTAAAGATACTATCATCTTGACCTAAGTTATGTTTCAGCTCCTAAGCCCTAAGATGGCATGACCGTCTGGCTACTTTTCCATGAGATCTGACAAAGAAATACCAGAGCAGACCTCAGAGCTGTCCTCAAGACTTAAAGACATGATTTATTATCCTTACCTCACCTCAAACCAATTGGCTCCCATCACATGCCTGAACACTCATGACTTTGCCCTGTATAATCTGAAACATGCATGCCATCTGGAACTCAGATCTTTCAACCCACGAGCTCCCTGCACTCCCAACTGGGCAATTCTACAATAAACTACTTCCTTTCTACACTGCAAACTCCTGCTCTTGCATTTCTTTTGACCCATCATGTAAAGGCAAAAACACTGAAATATTGGGGTTTGGTCACAGGTATATAGTGGTGATGGTTTGCACAAAATGTGAATGTACTTAATACCACTGAACTGTACACCTAATCGTTAAGACGCTAAATGTTATATGTATTTTACCACAATAATAAAAAAAAAGAACAAGAAGGCCTCACAAAGTGAGTGTATGGTATAAAGTTTAATTTTCTAATGCACATAATTAGTGTTTAATAAACAGTCCTATGATAGAATATATTCTGGCTATGTTATTTTATAGAGAACACTGTGGCCAGGAGGCCCCTCGAAGCTAAGCTATGTTAGAAATGAGAACCTTGGCCTAAAGTCAAAACAAACCAAAATCCTGGACTAAAAGGCACAAGAGGTTATGGATACTTCAAACATTAACAAGTGTGTGTGAGAGAGCACACCAAAAAAAGATCAATCCTAGTGAGAACCAACTGTAGTGACTAGCATATAGCAAAGTGATGGGATGTCTTTGAATTTAAGATTTGATTCTTAAACCAATCAAATGTAAAGGACCCCCCATTGATTTTTCTTTGTTTTAGCAAATGTGAGCTATTCAAATCTGCAATGAAATGAATGCTTTTGTTAAATAATTTAAATCACATATATTAGGGATTTCACAGTGTGAAATTCTTTTAAAGATACACAAATGTTAATTTAACCAAGGCAGTGTGGATAATTTCAACCAAGGCAGTATGGATAACTTCAGCATTCTCATCCTTATGAATTACTCCTATCAGGCTGCGAAGAAACCTAACACGCTGAAACTTTAAATTAGTGGCAGAGAAATCAGAAAACATGCCAATGGATCTCCAAGACTAAGAGTCAGGAACTACCGCAGCCCTGAAGGCCATTTCTAGCTACAGCTTCACCCCTCTTGGGGAAGGTAGGAGATGCACCTACTATCATAAATCATCAATACCCCAGCATTGATTAAAGATAATACACAAGTCATACTGCGCAATGGAGTGGAAGTAACAAGTTCACTGAACCAAGGTTTTGCCAACAAAAGGCTCAGCTTCTTCATTCTGCCCTTTCCGAGGGCATAACCCTGCCTCAATACAAGATATTTTTTATATGTCAACATGCACAACAGTCATCACTTTTCCTTCTAACTTTACTTACCAAATGAAGCCTTTACAACACACTCGGAGGCTGGAGAAATAACCCGAAAGTTTAATAAATGCAAACAAACTCTAAAGCCTGAGTTTACCTGGTCAGTTACCTCTTCATAAAGAATGGTTTGAAAACCAGAAAAGAGAAAAGGTATAAGAAAAACATCAGGAGGGCTGATTGGTGTGGCTCAGTTGGTTGGGCATTGTCCCACAAACCAAAACGTTGCAGGTTCAATTCCCAGACAGGGCACATGCCTGGGTTGAGGGTTCAGTCCCCGGTCAGGGCTGGTATGAGAGGTAAACGATCGATGTCTCTCTGTCACATCAATGTTTCTCTCCCTCTTTCTCCCTTTGTTCCCCTCTCTAAAAAAAATCAATAAAATCTTTGAAAAAACCATTAGGGAGGAAAACACTAGCTTGTGAGGCCTTCTGTTCAATATCCCTGATTACATATATTCTCCCAAAAATATCTGTAAGCAAGGGGAGGTGCCCCTATGATATGGGTGCAAAGAAAGTGGAAGGTAAATGGAAAGACAGGGAGCAAAAGTTATAAATAGAGTCAATTCACACCAAGCTACAGACATGCCTCCACAAGGAGAAAGGTAACGATTTCTCTCTGCATTAATAAAATTAAGCACATGACACTACTCATAACAATGCCAAAAACAAGTCCAAGACAGCAGAGAAGAAAATACTGCTATTTGATCATCCCTCTTCCTACAATTCAATTTGTCATGCATTTATTAGAACATCCTCCCGTGTTAAACAAAAAAAATTCTTCTGATATGTGCTAAAACAGAAAGAAAGACTTTATTCAGTATTACTGTGATAGGTGTCAAAATGATTTCAATAGAGGACGAAGATAAAACTCAACTCCAAACCCCTGGGCTAGATTTTCTGGTGGGCTCTCTGTCCCACACACTTCCACATCAGTCACATCACTGGTCATGTCATTTCTCCATTCACAACTCTATAGTGATTCCATAGTGCTGTAGGGGTCTTTCTTACCTCCTCTGCTCTTCTACAAGAACTCACCTAAATATATCTTGCACTTTTCTGTCCCTTCACCTTTCTTCTACCTGTTCCCTCACCAAAATGTGCCCCTCTACTTTGACATCTATCACGATCCAAGCTCACTGCAAGTTCCACTTCTAATCTCAATGCCTTTGAAGCCTTTCCAGACCTCCTGCTGGATCTGACCTCCTCAACCTTGATGAGCCCACAAGACATTCTAGCTGTTGCACATCCTATGTTATTTTTTTAAAATATATTTGATTATGCTATTACACTTGTCCCATTTTCCCCCCTTTATTCCCCTCCACCCCAACCCCCATTCCCCGCCCTTTAGTTTTTGTCCATAGGTCATACATATAAGTTCTTTGTCTTCTACATTTCCTATACTATTCTTAACCTCCCCGTCTGTTTTCTACCTACCATTTATGCTACTTATTCTCTGCACCTTTTCCCCCTCTCCACCACTCCCCTGTTGATATCCCTCCATGCCTTATAAAAATCCCTTTAACATTTCATATAATAAAGGCTGGGTGATGATGAACTCCTTGAACTTGACCTTATCTGAGAAGCACTTTATCTGCCCTTCCATTCTAAATGATAACTTTGCTGGATAGAGTATTCTTGGATGCAGGTCCTTGCCTTTCATGACTTGGAATACTTCTCCCCAGCCCCCTCTTTCCTGCAAAGTCTCTTTTGAGAAATCAGATGACAGTCTTATGGGAATTCCTTTGTAGGTAACTGTCTCCTTTTCTCTTGCTGCTTCTAAGATTCTCTCCTTATTTTTAATCTTGGGTAATGTCATTATGATGTGTCTTGGTGTGTTCCTCTTTGGGTCCAAATTCTTTGGGATTCTCTGAGCTTCCTGGACTTTTTGAAAATCTATTTCCTTCACTAGCTTGGGGAAGTTCTCCTTCATTATTTGTTCAGATAAGTTTTCAATCCCTTGGTCTTCCTCTTCTCCTTCAGGCACCCCTATGATTCAGATGTTGGGACGTTTAAAGATGTCCTAGAGGTTCCTAAGCCTCTCCTCAGTTTTTTTAATTCTTGTTTCTTCATTCTTTTCTGGTTGGATGTTTTTTTCTTTCTGCTGTTCCACGCCGTTGATTTGAGTCCCAGTTTTCTTCTTATCCCTATTGGTTCCCTGCAGATTTCCCCTCATTTCCTTTATATTATCCTTCATTTGTTCAAGTAATTGCAACAGTCTTTCTTCAAATCCTGTGAGCATCCTGATTACCAGTGCTTTGAACTGTGCATCTGATAGACTGGCTATCTCATCGTCACTTAGTTGTATTTTTTCTGGCACTTTGATGTGTTCTTTCATTTGGGCCATTTTTTTTCCCCCTCGGTGCACCTGTTACTTTAAGGGGCAGAGCCTTAGGTGTTCACCAGGGTGGGGTAATCCACGTCGTTGTGTTGTGACGCTGTCTGTGGGGGCAAGGCCTGAGAGAACATTGGTGCTTGCTCTGTTCTCCGCACTTCCCCAGCTACCCACAAGCAAGTTGGGCCCTTCTTTGCTGGCTCCAGGGTGAGTGGATAGGCCTGCACAGTTCCAAGTCCCTGTGGGTCTCCCTGACAAACTCTCCTGTGAGGCTGGGAGTTCCTCCCACTGCCGCCTCAGCCCCCACAGGTGTATCCAATTGGTGGTTTGAGGCTTTATTTCCCTGCGTTGGTGAGCCACACGGTCTGCTCTGCTCCCCAGCTTTTCCTCCTGGTTTATCTTTGCGAGAATGAGGGACCGCCCAGTCCACCAGTCTCAGCCCCAGTTTAGCCGAGTGTGCCTGCCGTGTTTTAGCCAGGTGTACTCGCCACGGGCCTCTCTGGGCAGCTGGAGCATTGCTGGTACCACTCCACAAACCACGTTTTGCCGAGTGCTCTCTACCTGGCTCCGCCCCGCTTACCGGTCTGGATGAACATGTCTTCTTTAACTCCTCGGTTGTTGGACTTCCACTCAGTTCAGTTTTCTGTCAGATCTGGCTGTTTTTGTTTTTTTAAATTGTTGTTTTTCCTCTTTTGGTTGTGCGAGGAGGCATAGTGTGTCTACCTACGCCTCCATCTTGGCCAGAAGTCCCTACGTTATTTTTAAAGCGTTTAACTAAATCTGAATTGTAAGCTCCTTGAGGACAGGGATCCAGTCTTGGGCCACTCACTTTGTACCCTTCACAACACTCAGAATAGTGCCTTTCCCTGGACTTTATTTTCATAACTTCATGGGAGTACCTTTTCCTCCTTTACCATAAAAATCAAAATTTCTTTCAAATTGACAAATAAAACACCATAGACTTGAAACTAATAGGGTTAATCTATCAAAAAGTATCAATTATACAATGGGTGTTTCCCACTACATTTATACATCAGAAAGAGAAAAACATAGAAAGAGAGCTCCTGTCCTGAAAGATCTTAGTTATTTTCTTCTAGGCTTATATGCATTTTCTACAATTTAAATGTTCTATAATAAACACGTTACTTCTATAAATACAGAAAATGCCATTTTGAGACCATTTTAATGGAATATAAAATAATTGTTACAGTAATTTTAGAGAAGGCTGGGATTCATGTGACTAGGAGCAGGCAACGAGGTGGTCATGGAGAAAGTCAGAACACGAAGGACTGGCAAATAAAAATAGGGCTAGAAGGTAAAAAAGAGTGTGGAAGGGAGGAAGGAGGGAGAAAACAGCAAAATGGAGGAAGATCTCTAAATCAATAACAGGCTAACATTTATGGAGAACCTGCTAGAACCTAGGCTCTCCACAAGCATAATCTCACCTTCCTTGTTACTACCCAGTGAGGTAGGTATTAACAGTCCTATGTTAAAGGTGAGAACACTTAAAAATAGGGTGATCTGCCCAAAAACACACATCTACTAAGTGGTGGATTCTGTGCTTTTCCCACTTTGCTAGCTATTTTTTCAACTGGGTTGTGTTATCAGAGGGATATGTAGATACTTGGGCTGAGGCAAAGAAAGCTCTGGGTTCCCTTTTAGAATCAACCTGAGCAGTTCTATTTTAATCCATTTTATGTATCTTGAGATTCTATATCTCATTCTTTAAAAGACAGTTCAATACTTCAAAAAACTTAGCAGTATGAAAACACTGGCCTGTGCCACACCACCACTATGAAGGCCCTAAGAGTCTGAGATGTATTGGGTAGGCATGCCAAGCTAGGGAAAAAAGAGGGAACAGGCCTCCCCTGGGCATGTGTAGGGATGCAGACAGAAGTGAGACTGAAACACAAGGGCCAAGAGTTCCAACAGCTATCAAGTAAGGCAGAAGGAAGGGAGCCCTTTTATTAGCTGACAACTGTCTACCTTTGGCTCACAACAAAACCAAATGTGCAGGCACATCCTCAAGGCAACCGACATTTAAATAAAAATTTAGGAAAGGCTACTCATTTTCATAAGGACTAGCTTTGGTAAAATAATAAACAGACATAGATAAAAATAAATTTCACATACCAAAAGAATCCAGCAGACATTCAATTCTATTTTAAAACCACCTGAATGAATGTGTGCCAAACTTACAAGAGTTTCAGGTTTTGGGACTTCTAGCCAAGATGGAGGTAGACACACTGTGCCTCCTCACAAAACCAGAAGAAATACAACAAATTTAAAAACAAAAACCAACCAGAACTGACAGAAAGTCAAATTGTATGGAAGTCTGACAACCAACGAGTTAAAGAAGAAACATTCATCCAGAACCATAGGAGGAGCAGAAACCAGCAGCCGGGCAGTGAGGACTGGAGGCAATTGGCAGCTGGAGGACCAGGGTGGGCGAGGCTGTGGCAGGTGGCCGGGTGGTCCCACATTTTTATGCAGGTAAACCAGGAAGAACAACTAGGCACTGAGACAGACCACGCAACCCAGGGTTCCAGTGTGGGTAAACAAAGCCTCAAAATCTCTGACTGAAAAAACCTATGGCAGCTGAGGCAGCAGGAGAAACTCCCAGCCTTACAGGAGAGTTCCTTGGAGAGACCCACAGGGTCCTAGAATGTACACAAAACCACCCACCTGGGAATCAGCACCAGAAGGGCCCAGTTTGCTTCTGAGTAGTGGAGGAACTGACTGAAAGCTGACTGAGTACTGTGCAAGTGGCAATATTCCATCTCGAACCCCTCCCCCACATACAGCACCATAACCCAGTGAAGAGGGTTGCCCTGCCCTGTCCAATGCCTAGGGCTCCGCCCCTTACTATATAAAAGGCACACTGAGACAAAAAAGATAGCCCAAATGAAGGAACAGACCAAATACCAGAAAAAATGTAATTAAGCAACGAAGAGATAGCCAACCTATCAGATGCACAGTTCAAAACACTGGTAATCAAAATGCGCACAGAAATGGTTGAGTATGGTCACAAAATAGAGGAAAAAGTGAAGTCTATGCAAAGTGAAATAAAGGAAAATGTACAGGGAACCAACAGTGATGGGATGGAAACTGGGACTCAAATCAATGGTTTGGAGCAGAAGGAAGAAAGAAACATTCAACCAGAACACAATGAAGAAACAAGAATTCTGAAAAATAAGGAGAGGCTTAGGAACCTCCAGGACAACTTTAAATGTTCCAACATCTGAACCATAGGGGTGCCAGAAGGAGAAGAAGATGACCAAGAAATTGAAAACTTATTTTAAAAAATGAAGAATGTCCCCAATCTAGCAAAGGAAACAGACTTCCATGAAGATAAGTGAGTCCCAAAGATATTGGACCCAAGGAAGTACACAAAAAGGCACATCAAAATTACATTACCCAAGATTAAAGACAGAGAATCTTAAAAGCAGCAAGAGAAAAGGAGACAGTTACCTACAAAGGAGATCCCATAAGACTGTCAGCTGATTTCTCAAAAGAGACCCTTCAGGCAAGAAGGAGCTGGAAAGTGGTATTCCAAGTCATGACAGGCAAGGACCTACATCCAAGATTATTCTATCTAACAAAGTTATCATTTGGAATGGAAGGGCAGATAAAGTGCTTCTCGGACAAGGTCAAGTTAAAGGAGTTGATCATCACCAAGCTATTATCATATGAAATGTTAAAGCGACTCATCAAGAAAAAGATCAAAACTATGAACAGTAAAATGACAACTCTCGTCTATTAACAACTGAACCTAAAAAAATACAAAAACAAACAAAGCAAACAACTAGAACAGGAAAAGAATCACAGAAATGGAAATCACATGGAGGGTTATCAGTGGGGAGGTAGGGAGGAATGGTGGAAAAGGTACAGGGAATAAGAAGCATAAATTGCAAGTACAAAATGGACAGGTGGAGGTTAAGAATAGTGTAAGAAATGTAGAAGCCAAAGAACTTATATGTATGACCCTTGGACATGAACTAAAGGGGGAGGGATGGAACAACTGTAATAGCATAATCAATAAAATTCATTTTTTTTAAAGTGTAGGGTTTTTTAAGCATTCCTCCTCCCATGGTAAGGATACCGTCTGCAGGCTCGTCATGCACCCTCAGCAGGGGTTTTTTGGGGGGTATCTCTCCATTCTAACTTTGCCTCCTCCTAATTAATCATGAAAGGCAGCACAAAGGCATTTACATAAAGTCAAACATACTTATAAGAATTTATGTATATTCAGTCATAAGATAAAGCAAGATCAAATTATGTAATTCTGTTGATATAATTTATATATTTTGTACGAACAGAATCTGAGATTTCTCACAATTTCAAAGTATACTCCTTAAAAGCCAGCCAATCAATATTTGCTATCACATCTCCCACTTTCTAAATGCTGAGCTAACTTGTTCTGTTTAGAAGACAGCAGTGTGCAGATCTACAAGCAGTGATTCATTTTGTTCATCTGGTTTCATGCTCATGGCCAGTAGCAAATGATGCCTTTTTGAGAGACAGCAACAATAATGTATTCTTACTGCACACACTGAGCCTAGCATTTAATGGCTTTATTCTCTAGCTCTTAGCTTGTTCATAAATAAAATTAGAGCCTTGAAACCTTTCAATTTAGCTTGGCAAACACTCATAAGCACTCTAGCTGTGTATCAGGTGCTGTAGTAATGCTGGAAATTCAAAGATGAAATAAACACAGTACCTGCCTTTGGGAAGTTTGTAAAATTTGGTAGAAGTGAAACATAAATGTAAACAGATGACTTCTATATAACTTGGTATATATGAGGGTACCGAGGAAACACAGAAAGAGCCTGTGTTGGCAGGATGGCTCCAAAGATATCAACATCCTAATCCCTGTATATATGTTACCTTACATGGCAAAAGGGAATTAAAGTTGCAAATAAAATTAAGATTGCAATCCAATGATTTTATTTTTTTCACTTTTAAATAATTTTTATTTTTCAATTATAGTTGACATACATTATTATATTAGTTTCAGATGTGTACACCCCAGTGATTAGATATTATATATCTAAGTGATCATCTCAATAAACCTTGCACAGATCTGGCACGACAGTTATTAGAATATTACTGACTATATTCCCCATGCTGTCCTTTACATCCACAGCTGTTCTGTAACCACCAATTTGTACTTAATCCTTTCACCTTTTTCACCCATTATCCTCAGCCCCTCTCCCATCTGGCAACTGTCAACATGTTCTCCAATTCTTTCAGTCTGTTTCTGTTCTGCTTGTTTGTTTTCAGATTCATTTGTTGATATGTATCTATGTCCATTTTCTTGTTCTCATTTTTTAATAATTTTTTTAATCCTAACCTGAGGCTATGGTAATGTTCAATTTTATAAAGAGGAACGGGGAAGGAGAGGGAGGAAGAGAGGGAGAGAGAGGGAGGGAGAGGGAGGGAGAGAGAGAGAGAGAGAGAGAGAGAAAGTATCAATGTGAGAAACATGGATCAGCTGCCTCTCATAGTTGCCCTGACCAGGAATATAACCCACAACAAAGGTATGTGACCTGGCCAAAACAAACCCTCAATCTTTTGATGTATAGGATGACACTCCTATCACGTGAGCCACAAGGCCAGGATCTTGTTCATACCTTTGATCTTTTTCTTCTTCTTCTTGAAGAAGACCCTTTACAATTTCATCTATGCTAGTTTGATAGTGATGAACTCTTTCAGCTTTTTCTTGTCTGGGAAGTTCTTTATCTACTCGTCAGTTTTATTTTTTTAAGATTTTATTTATTTAATTTTAGAGGGAGGTGGAGAGAAAGAGAAAGAAACACCATCGTGCATGAGATACATCGATCAGTTGCCTCTCATACACCCCCAATGGGGGATCCGGCCCACAACCCAGGCATGGGTTCTCACTGGGAATCGAACCAGCGACCTTTCAATTCACAGACCCACAATCCACTGAGCCATATTAGCCAGGGTTCAATTTTAAATGCTAGCTTTCCTGGGTAATCTTGGTTGTTGGTCTTTGCTTTTCATCTCTTTGAATATTTCTTGCCACTCCCTTCTGGCCTGCAAAGTTTCTGTTGCAAAATCAGCTGACATTCTTATGGAAGCGCCCTTGTAGGCAACTAACTGCTTTTCTCTTGCTCCTTTAAGATTCTCTGTCTTTAACCTTTTGCATTTTAATTATGATGTGTCATGGTGTGGGGCCTCTAGGAATTCATCTTGTTTAGGACTCTCTGCACTTCCAGGGCTTGTGTGATGTTTTTCCCTCACCAGGTTAGGGAAGTTTTCTGTCATATTATGAAATTTCTTGCTCTCTCACTTCTCCTTCCAGCACCCCCATGACATGAATGTTAGCACACATGAAGTTGTCCCAGAGGCTCCTTACACTACATTTATTTTTTTAGATTTTTTCCTTTTTCCTGTTCTGATTTGGTGTTTTTTGCTTCCTTATATTCCAAATTACTGATATGATTCTCAGAACTCCCATCTACTCTCCTGTTGATTCCCTGTAAATTATTCATTTCAGTTAGTGTATCCTTCATTTCTGACTGGTCCTTTTTTTTAAATGTTGAAGTTCTCTCTAAGTTCATTGAGCATCCTCATGACCAGTGTTTTAAATTCTGCATCTAATAGACTGCTTGTCTCCCTTTTGTTTAGTTGTTTTTCTAGAGTTTTCTTCTGTTCTTTCATTTGGGACATGTTTCTTTCTCTCCTCATTTTGGAGGACTCGTTGGGTTTATTTCTATGTATTAGGTAGAGCTGCTACGTCTTCCAGGCTTGGTAGCATGGCCTAATGTGTTAAGTGTTCCATAGGGTCCAGTGACACAGCTTCCTCAATCACCCAAGCTGGGCACTTGAGGTAGACTCCTCCTCTAGTACTTGAGTATTGACTGCTGTCAGCACATGAAAGAGATGGATTTACTCTCAGGCCAATCAGCTGCAAGGACTGGCTGTGACCATCAAACATCAACCTCTGATACCATGGAGAATCAGCTCTGCAAGGGCCCTCCCCACAGAACAGGACTTACTTCAACAGAGCTCTGATGCCATCTGAGTCCACACCTTCAGTGTGTTGCTTGTGGAGGTGGTTGGACAGTGATGCTTCAATGTGGCCTGAAGCTATCCACTGGGTGTGCTGATCTGGGATCTTCCAGGAGGTGCAGACTAAGTACACAGTCGCCACCTGTGTTCTGCACAGGGCCACCCAGCATGAACTACAAATTGATCTGCAGATGGCTGGTACTTATGCAGAGCTGGAAGATACCTAGGCTAGGCCAAGCTGCAAACTAAGTGTGTCTGCTGCTAGTGCCATACCGGGGGTCTCTTAGTGAGAGGTCAAGGGTTCACTGAGGCCAGATGCTTCTTGAGAGACTAGGAAAATCTGAAGAATGAGCCAAGACAGGCCATTGGTATGAAAAAGCCACAGGCAAGAATGTGGGTGGGTCCAAAAGTTAGGAGGGGCAGGGTTCCAGGGAATTACCAGGGCAGGGCAAACATGTGAGACAGCCTGAGGGAGTCTCAGATATGGCATCCACCTGCCAGCTCTGTGGGGAGAAGGTTCAGAAAAGGAATAATGGCATCTGCCAGCACTTATGTCTGGGAGAATGCTGCCCCTCCAGCTCTTCCTCTGATGCCACACAACTCAGCTCTTCCCTATATGTCCCTGGTTCCTATTTTTTAAATAAATATTTATTTTTTTAATTAATATTTATTTTTTCCATTACCAGTTAGTCCCCTTATACATCCCTAACCCCAGCAATCACCACACTGCTGTCTATGTCCATGAGTCCTTTTTCTCAATCTCTCTACAACTTAATCTCCCCCTAATAGGTATCAACTGCTCTCCATCTGAATCTTTCTCTGTTTTGCTTGTTAAATCACTTTGTTCATTACACTGTGATCTAACAAATTACAAATCACATTTGTTCATTACATGACAGAAATTATATGGTATTTGTCTTTCTCTAACTAGCTTACTTCACTTACCATAATGTTCTGAAAGTTCATCCATACTGTTGATGCAAGGTAAAATTTTTCTGTTCATAGCCAAGTAGAATTCCATTGTGTATATGTCCCATAGTTGTTTTATCCACTCATCTATTCATGGACACTTGGGCTGCTTCCATATCTTGGTTACTGTAAATAACATACAGGTGATTACGTTCTTTAGCATATGTTTTGGGTTCCTTCGGATACATTCCCAGAACTGGGTTTGCTATGTCAAAAGGCAGATCCATTTTTCATTTTTTGAGGTACCTGTTTTGAGATGTATCAGCAAACATGTTCTCCCATTCTGTGGGTTCTCTTTATTTTGTTGATGATTTCCTATGCTGTGCAAAATCTTTTAAGTTTGATGTAGTCTCATTTGTTTTTCTTTTGTTTCCCTTGCCAGGGGAGATTGCCCATAAAAGTTTTTTTATCGGATATACATCCAATATTATGCTGCCTGTTTTCTTCTATGATTTTTATGGTTTCTGGACTAACATTTAAGTTTTCAATCAATTTTGGGTTTATCCTTGTGTCCAGTATAAGGTGACCTAATTTTATTTTTCTGAACATATCAATTCTATCTTCCCAACACCATTTATTGAATAAACTATCTTTAGCCTATTGTATGTGCTTGCTTCCTCTGTTGAATATTAAAATTGACTATAAAGGTGTGGGTTTATTTTGGGGCTCTCCATTCTGTCTACTGATCTAAGTGTTTTCATGCCAGAACCATGATGTTTTGATTAACTCTGGCCTTGTACTATAGTCTGATATTAGGTAGCACAGGTCCTCCAACTTTGTTCTTCTTTCTCAGGATCTCTATCTGGGTCCTTTTGTGATTCCATATAAATTTTTGAAATATTTGTTCTAGTTCTGTGAAATACATCATTGGAATCTTAATAGGAACCGTGCTGAATCTATAGATTGCTTTGGGTAGCATGGACATTATGTTAATTCTTCCTATCCATGAACATGGTATGTGCTTCCAGTTACTTGTATCTTCTTCCATTTCTTTCTTCAGTGTCTTATAATTTCCCGAGTATAGGTCTTTTACATCCTTGGTTAGGTTTAATCCTAGGTATCTTATTCTTTTTGAATTGTGAATGGGATTGTTTTCTTAATTTTCCTTTCTGTTAGTTTGTGACTGGCATGTAAAAATAGCAACTAATTTCAGGATATTAATTTTATATCCTATGATTTTGCTGAATTCATTCATCAGCTCTAGTAGTTTCTTGGTGGGATTGTTGGGGTTCTCAAAGTATACTACCATGTCATCTCCAAATAAGGGTAGTTTTACTTCTTCCTTTCCAATTTGGATGCTTTTATTTCTTCTTGTCTGACAGCCATGGCTAGTACTTCCAGTACTATGTCATGTAGGAGAAGTAAAAGCACACATCCCTGTTCCACTCTCGATCTTAAGGGGAACACTTGTAGTTTTTGCCCATTAAGTATAACGCTGGCAGGGTTTGTCATATGTGGCCTTTATGTTTTGTTATATTTCCTCTACTCCCACTTTGCTGAAAGTTTTTATCATAAATGGGGGTTGGATTTTATCAAAGGCTTTCTCTGCATCTATTAATGAGATCATGTGGTTTTTAGTCTTCATTTTGTTTATGTGGTCAATCACATTTACTGAATTAAGACTAATGTACCAACCTTGCATTTCCAGGATAAACCATACTTGATCATGGTGTATGATCTTTCTGATGCATTGCTGTATTCAGCTTGCTAATACTTTGATGAGAATTTTAGCATCTATGTTCATCAGGGAAATTGACCTATAATTTTCTTTCATTGTAGTGTTTTTACCTGGTTTTAGAGTTAGGATATTGCTGGCCTTGTAAAATAAGTTTAGTAAGCAACTTATTTCCTTCCTCTTGTATTTATGAACTAGTTTGAGCAGGACAGATGATTTTTTTTTCTCAGAATGTGTGGTAAAATTCACCTGTGAAGCAATCTGGACCAGGGCTTTTGTTTGTTGGAAGCTTTTTATTACAGCCTCCAATTCATTAGGTGTAATATCTCTATTCAGATTCTCTGACTCTTCCTGATTTAGTTTTGGAAGATTTTATGTTTCTACAAATTTATCCATTTCATCCAGATTATCTAGTTTGTTGGCATTTAGTTGTTCCTAATAATTTCTTACAGTCTTTTGTATTTCATTGGTATCATTTGTTAAGAGTTTCTCCTCTTTCATTTCTGATTTTATTCAATTAGGTCACTTCTCTTTTCTCTTTGATGAGTCTGGTTAAAGGTGCGTCAATCCTGTTTATCTTTTCAAAGAACCAGTTCTTGGACTCATTGACTTGTTTCCTATATTATTTGTTTAGACTCTATTTCTTTTATTTCTGCTCTGATCTTAATTATTTCCTTCCTTCTGCTCACTTCAGGCTTTGAAATTGTTCTTTTCCAAGTTTCCTTAAGTTGAAGTTCAACTGTTTGCATTTATTCTTGTTTTTTGTTTTAGATAAGCCTATTATGCTATGTATTTCCCTCTTGGGATTGCTTTCCTAGTGTCCCACAGATTCTGGATTGTTTTGTTCTCATTTTCATTTGTTTCAAGTTATCTTTGATTTCTTTCTTGATCTTGTTATTGACCCACTGTTATATAATCTGTTATTTAGCTTCTATGCTTGCTTGTTTTTCAGTATTCTTGGGATTGACTTACACTTTCATAGCATTGTAGTCACAGAAGATGCTTCATATGATTTCAATCTTCTTCAATTTACTAAGACTTAATGTTTTGTCATAACATGTGGTCTAATCTAGAAAACAATCCATGTACACTTCAAACGTATGTATATCTGCTGTATTGGGGTGAAAAGATCTGAAGATATCAGCTAAACCCATTTCATCTAGTGTCTCGTTTATGGCTATCTCCTTGTTGACTTTCTGTCTGAAATGTTTATCCATTGAAGTCATGGAGTGTGGGTGTTAAAATTCCCCCCCAAAAAACAATGTCTCAGTTATGCTCATCAAGATTTACTTTACAAGATGCCCGGCTGGTGTAGCTCAGCGGATTGAGCGCGGGCTGGGAACCAGAGGGTCCCGGTTCGATTCCCAGTCGGGGCACATGCCTGGGTTGCGGGCCAGGCCCCCAGTGAGGGCCTTGTGAGAGGCAACCATACATTGCTCTTTCTCCCTCCCTTCTCCTCTCTCTGAAAATAAATAAATAAATATCTTAAAAAAAAAAAAAGATTTACTTTACAAGATTAGATGCTCTTACATTGGGTGCATAAATGTTTACTATGGTCATATCCTCTTGTTGGATTGTTTCCTTTATCATTCGGTACTGTCCTTTGTCTCTTACTATAGCTTTGGTCTTAAAGTCTATTTTCACAGATATAAGTATTGCTACCACAACTTTTTTTTCTTTTCCACAGCATTAAATATCTCTTTACAACCCTTTACTTTTAGTCTGTGTCCATCTTTCAATCTCAGATAATCTCTTGGAGGCAGCATATATATAGGTCTTGTTTTCTTATATTCACCTACCCTCAGTCTTTTGGTCGCAGCATTTAAGCCATTTACATTCAAGGTAATTATTGATAGATATATATGTAGTGCCATTTTACTATAGATTGTTTTCCTGTTTTTCTTTTCTATTTTTCATCTTCTTCTTTAAGCAAGCACTTTAACATTTCTTCCAGAAATAATTTGGTGTGAACAAACTTTTTACCTTTTGCTTCTCAGGGAATTTCCATATTTTTTTCTTCAATTTTATATTTCTTTTTTTAAATTGCTTTACAAGTACAATTGTCTCCATTTACCCACCTTCACTCCCACAAATCCCAGCCATTCCCACATCGCCCCCGCCAATACTAACCACCTTTGACGTCTATGTATCCTGTATACATGTTCCTTGATGACCCTTGCCACTTCCCCCCCCTCTTTATCCACTCCCACCTCCCTTCTGGTTACTGTCAGTTTGTTTTTCATTTCAGTATCTCTGGTTACCTTTTGCTTGCTTGTTTGTTTTGTTGATTAGGTTCCCCTTTTACGTGAGACCATATGGTATTTGTCTTGCATGACCTGGCTTATTTCACTTAGCATAATGCTCTCCAGATCCATCCAAACTGTCATAAAGGGTAGGAGATCATTCATTCTTTCTGCTGCATAGTATTCCATTGTGTAAATGGACCATAGTTTTTTGGTGAACTCATTTAATGATGGTCACTTAGGTTGCTTCCACCACTTGGCTATTGTAAACTATGCTGCTATGAACATTGACGTGTATAGGTTCTTTTGAATTGGTGTTTCAAGATTCTTAGGATTTAATCCTAGCAGTGGAATTGCTGAGTCAAACGGCAGTTCCATTTTTAGTTCTCTGAGGAAACTGCATACTGTTTTCCACAGTGGCTTCACGAGTCTGCATTCCCACCAACAATGCACTAGGGTTCCCTTTTCTCCACAACCTCACCATCACTTGCATTATTTGCTAATTTGTTTATGATGGCCATTCTGACCAGGGTGAAGTGCTACATCATGGGGGTTTAATTTGGATCTCTCTGACGCCAGACATGCTGAGCATCCTTTCATGTGTCTCTGGGTCCTCTGTATGTCCTCAGAGAACTATCTGTTCAGGTCCTTTGTCCATTTTTTAATAGGGTTTTTATCTTCCTCGAGTGTATTCCTGTGAGTTCCATATATATTTTGGAAATCAAACCCTTTTCCAAGGTATCATTTGCAAATATATATTCCCACACAGTTGTTTCCCTTTACATTTTGCTGACATGACTTTAGCTGTGCAGAAGGTTTTCATTTTGATGAAGTCCCATTTTTTAATTCTTTCCTTTATCTCCCTTCCTCTAGGGAACACATCAGTAAAAATATTGCTATGTGGAATACCAGAGATTTTCATCCCTATATTCTCCTCTAGGACTTTTACAGGGGTATGACTAATATTTAAATCTTTTATCCATCTTGAGTCTATTTTTGTGTATGGTGTAAGTTGGTGGTTGAGTTTCATGTTTTTGCATGTACCTGTCCAGATGTCCCAACACCATTTGTTGAAAAGGCTATTTTTACTTCTTACATTTTATGCTTCTGCACCTTATTTCAAATATTAACTGACCAGAGACTTCGGTTTATTTCTGGGCTCTCTATTCTATTCCATTGATCTGTGTGTGTGTTCTTATGCCAGTACCAGACTCTTTTCATTACTGTGGCCTTGTAACATAGTTTCATATCAGGTATTGTGATCCCTCCTACTTGGTTCTTCTTTCTCAAAACTGCTGCAGCTATTCAGGGTCATTCGATTCCATGTAAATTTTTCAAATGTTTGTTCTATATCTGCAAAATATGTCATTGATATTTTAATAGGGATTGCACTGAATCTATAAATTGCTTTGTGTAGTATGGACATTCTGATGATGTTAATTCTTCCAATCCATGAACACAGTATATGCTTCCATTTATTTGTCTTCCTTAATTTCTTTCTTCAGTGTTGTTTAGTTTCCTGAGTACATGTCTTTTACCTCACTGGTTAGCTTCATTCCTAGGTTATTTTTCTTGTTGCTATATCAAATGGGATTTTTTTCTGATTTCTGTTTCTGATATTTCATTGTTGGTGTACAAAAATTCGTTCAACTTGTGAATATTGCATTTGTATCCTGCTGTTTTGCCAAACTCATTTATATGGACGAGTACGTTTTTGATGGAGTCTATGGGACTTTCTATGTATACTATCTTGCAATCTGCAAACAATGACACTGTTGCTCCTTCCTCCTTTCCCATTTAGATCCCTTATATTTCTTTTTCCTGTTCAATTGCTGTCGCTAGGCCTTCCA
Organism: Micronycteris hirsuta; assembly: GCA_004026765.1. NCBI lineage: Eukaryota > Metazoa > Chordata > Mammalia > Chiroptera > Phyllostomidae > Micronycteris > Micronycteris hirsuta. The sequence goes on from PVJI01001518.1 coordinate 36,955, forward strand.
ATACTAAGTAGAATAGAAGTGATGAAAGCAGGCATCCTTATATTTTCCTGATCTTAGTGGGAAAGATTTTAGTTATTGCCTGTTCAGTATAATGTTGGCTGTAGGTTTCTTATAAATGGCCTTTATAATGTTGAGTTATGCTCCCTCTACTCTCACTTCGCTCAAGTGATTTTATCATAAATGAGTGCTGTACTATATCAAATGCTTTTTCTGGATCTATTGATATGATTATGCGATCACATAATGCTTTTGTGATAGCATTTTGTGATGTCTTTGCTTTTGTTTATGTGATGTATTACTTTTTTCTGACTTGCAAATATTGTACCATCCTTACATCCCTGGCATGAATCCCAGTTGATCATGGTGTATGATATTCTCAATGTAGTGCTAGAAGTGGTTAGCCAATACTTTACTGAGGATTTTACCTTCTATGTTCATCAGCAATATGGGCCAGTAGTATACTTCCTTTGTGGTGTCTTTATCTGGTTTTGGCATTAGGATGATGCTGGCTTCATAAAAAGAGTTTGGGAGTCATCCCTCTTATTGGGCTTTTTGGAATAATCTATAAAGGGTAGCGATTAGCTCTTCCTTAACTGTTTTGTAAAATTCTCCTGTGAAAGTATCCAGTCCAGGGTTTTTGTGTGCTAGGAGTTTTTTAAATACTGCTTCAATTTCCCCAGCTGTTATTGGTCTGTTCAGGCTTTCTGCTTCTTCTTCATTCAGTTTTGGAACATTATGTTTTTCTATAAATTTCTCCATTTTACCTAGATTTTCAAATTTCTTGGAATATTGTTGTTTGTAGTAATTTCTTACAATCCTTTGTATTTTTGTGGTGTCAGTTGCAATCTCTCCTCTTTCATTTCTGATTTGTTTATTTGGGTCCTCTTTTTTTGCTTCATGAGTCCACTTAAAGACCTGTCGATTTTCTTTATCTTTTCAAAGAACCACCTCCTGGGTTTATTGATCCTCTGAACTCTTCTTTTACTCTCTCTGTCATCTACTTCTGCTCTGATCCAGGATATTTCCTTCCTTCTACTCACTCTGGGCTTTGTTTGTCGTTGTTCTTCCACTTCTTCTAGATGTAGGGCTAGGATTTTTATATGAAATGTTCTATCTTTTTTAGGTAGGCCTGTATTGCTATGAACTTCCCTCTCAGGACTGCCTTCGCTGTGTCCCATAAGTGTTGGACTGTTGTGAATTCATTTTTATTCAGTTCCAGAAACATTTTTTATTTCTTCTTTGATCTCATTCTTAACCTACTCATTGTTCAATAGTATGCTATTCAATCTCCATGAGTTTGAGTGTTTTTGAGTTTTTTCCTTGAGGTTAGTTTCTAGTTTCAAGCCCTTGCGGTCCAAGAAAATGTCTGATATTATTTCAATTTTCTTGAATTTCTTGAGACTTGTTTTTGTCCTATAATGTGCTCTGTCTATAAAAATGTTCCCTGCGCATTTGAAAAGAATGTGCATTTTGCTTCTTTGGAATGAAAGGAGATAAATATATGTGTGTGTGTGTATATATATATATATATATATATATATATATATATATATATAATCCATTTCATCAAGGGTATTGTTCAATGCCAGAACATCCTTGTTGATATTTTGTTTGGAAGCTCTATCCATTTTTGACACTGGGGTGTTAAAATCTCCTATTATAATTGTGTTGCTGTCAATATCTTTCTTGAAGTCCTCCAAGATTCTCTTTATGTATTTGGGTACTCCTATATTGGGTGCATATTTACAATGTTTATGTCTTCTTGAAGGATTCTTCCCTTGAGTATTATGAAGTGAACTTCTATTGTCTTTTTTTTTATGGCATTTGTATTGAAGTCTATTTTGTCTGGTATGAGTATTGATACCCCAACTTTTTTTTCATGTCCATTTGCTTGGAATATTTTTTTCCAACCCTTCACTTTCAGTCTGTGCAGGTCTTTTGTTCTGAGGTGGGTCTCTTGTAGGAAGCATATGTGTGGGTCATGTTTTCTTATTCATTCAGCTACCCTATATATTTTGTTTGGAAGATTTAATCCGTTTACATTTAAGGTTATTATTCATAGGCACTTATTCACAGCAATTTTACTCTCTTCATATCTGTGTTCCTCTATCTCTCCCTCTGTTTCTTCCTTTTCTTACAGCAGTCCTTTTAGTATATCTTGCAGGGCTAGTTTGTTGGAGTTGTGTACTTTCAGCCTTCTTTTGTCTGGGAAACTCCTTATTTCACCAAACTATAGTTGAGAGCCTTGCTGGATAGAGTAGTCTTGGTTCCAAGTCTTTCCTTTCAATTACTCAGAATATTTCTTGCCATCCCCCACCTCCCCCCGGTGCATAGTGTTTCCATTGACAAATCAGTTGCTAGCATTATCAGTGCTCCCTCATATGTTACTTTCTGTTTCTCCCCTGATGTCTTTAAGATTCTCTCTTTGTTTGTAAATTTTGCCATTTTAATTATGATGTGTCTTGTAGTGGGCCTCTCTGGGTTCCTCTTGATTGGGACCCTCTCTGCTTCCTGGTTTTGTGATTTTTTCCTCTCACCAAATTAGGGAAATTGTCCATCATTACTTTTTCAAACAGGTTTTCTTAGGTAGCCTGCTCCTCTTCTTCTCCTTTTGGTATTCCTATTATATGGATATTATTAAGTTTCATGTTGTCCTGCAGTTCCCTTAACATCTCTTCATTCTTTTTGAGTCATTTTTCCTTTTCTTGCTCTTTCTAAAATTTTTTTCTACCTTGTCCTCTACCTCACTGATTCGATCCTCTGTTTCATCTAGCCTGGTTTAGATTCCATCTACTGTGTACTTCAGTTCACAAATTGTTTTCTTCATCTCCTCTTGGATTTTGTTGATTGTTTTTGTCTTTTTTCATGCTGGTATAATTCACAGTAAGTTCCTTGTAGTTTCCCTGTAGTTTTTGGTAATTCTCAGTGAGTTTATTGAGCTTCTTTATAACCATTGTTTTGAACTCAATGTCTGATAGTTGACTTGCCTCCATTTCATTTTGCATTCTCTCTGAGGACTCCTCCTTTCCTTTTGAATGGGGCTGTTTGTTTGTCTTTTCATTATTTAGGAGACTCTTCTTGTTAGCCTCTGCTTCTTTGATTGATTTGTTTTGACTCCCTGAGTTTGTGGTATGAACTCCTATGGTAGCAGACTTGAGAGATCCAATTGTACAGTGTCCTTGATCTTGAAGTTCTTGAGATGTGCTTTATGCCACTTATGTTGTTCCCTGGATGTAATTGGATTCTGATTATTGTTGGGTCATTTTTTGGTGGGTCCTTCCCTCCAGCTAGTTGACTGAGGGCCAGTATGCCCATCCTGTCCTGTATGTTGTTGTGCAGGTGCTTCCAGAAAAAACCACAAAGCCCAGGGACCAAACACACATCTGCAAAAATATCTCCCCCACCCCCGGCAATCCCACTGTCAAGAGCAAATGAACCAGTATTAATAGGAGTGTAAAAACATTAAGACGATTATAAGGAGAGACGTAAATTATAGTGTAAAATCTAGTAAGTTAATATGTACAAATTTGATGGATAAGAAATAAATGTTAAAAAGGAAATACCACTAATCATGGACAAGACCACAGTAGGATTCATCCTCGTAGCCTGTATTATTTACCACTGTTTTTCCTTTCTGGATCCACCTCTGGCGATGTCAGATGTTGACCCCATCTGACCTTAGGCAGCCTGCTGTGAGACTGCCAGGGATCTACTACTGTATGTGGCTGTCTCCTTCACTTGTTAAATCTAGTCACTCTGCACTCAGCAGTCAGGCTTAAGCCCCATAGGGTGGGGCAGAATCACTCCTCGGGTTGGGACTATTATTTCTTCTAAGATTGCTGCAGCTCCAAGGGGAGTGGTCTGCCTGAGCAGAGTGGCTGTTGCCATAAGAGCGATGACTCAACACCGGGATCCCAGTGGTCACTCTCTGTTCTTTCCCAAAGCCTCCATTCCTAGTCTCTCGCCAAGTATCTCTAGTTCACTCTGCCCCTGCCTTTGCTGGAGGCCAGGGTAATTGGCTGCAAATGAAAATTTGTGCATTGGTGCTTTAAACGACTCTTTGCATCTCCAGCTGTCCATCTCTGGCATAGGGCAACCCTGCTGCTTTTCACCACTAGTTGTTATCTGTGTACTTTTTGGGCTCTGGTGCTCTAGGCTGGAGATCCCAGCTTAGGGTTTAGAACCCACTGTTCCCAGGGGGATCTGACCAGTTGCTTAACTATTCCTCCAGCATTGCCACCTGTGTGCACTCAGCCAGCACCCTTGAGTCTCTACCGCACTCCTTACCAGTCAGTTAGTGCTGAAGATGATTCTTCTGTCTGTCCAAATTTATAAGGCTTCTATCTTGCTATTGTTCAGTTGTTTGTTCCAGGTGATTTCTTCACAATTTTGTTGTAATTCCGTATTGTTCCTGGGAGAAGATTAGTGTAGTGTGGCTTCCACTTACTCCTCCGCCATCTTGCCTCTCTCCCTTCAATTTTAAATGATAGCCTTGCTGAGTAAAGTAGCTTTGGATGTAGGTCCTTGTTTGTCATCAACTGGAATATTACATACCACTCCCTTGCTGCCCGAAATGTTTCTGTTGAGTAATCAGATGACAGTCCAATTGGTGCTCCCTTGTAGGTGATCACCTACTTTTCTCTCACGATTTTTACGATTCTCTCCTTGTCTTTAAGCCTTTTCATTTCAATATGATATGTCTCAGTGTGGGCCTCTTTGGGTCCAACTTGTTTGGGACTCTCTGAGCTTCCTGGACTTGTGTGACTTCTTCCTTCATCAGATTAGGGAAGTTTTCAGTCACTATTTCTTCAAATGAGTTCTTGATCCCTTGCTCACTCTGTTCTCTTTCTGGTGTTACCATAATGCAGATACCGGTACTCTTCATGTTGTCCAAAATGTTTCTTACACACTCATTTTTTAAATATTTTTTCCTTTTGCTGTTCTGCCTTGCTATATTTTCTACCTTATCATTCAAAATACTGGTTCTGTCTTCTGCTTCATCTAACATACCGTTTATTCCCTCCAGTGTGTTATTTCAGATATTACATTCTTTATTTCTGACTAGTCCTTCTTACGGTTTCTATGTCTTTTTTTAGTACTGTTGAGAATCCTTATAATCATTACTCCAAAATTTCTGTCTGATAAATTGCTAGCCTCCATTTCATGTAGTTCATAGGTGGCAAACACATGGCCACCTGGCCAAATCCAGCCCTCTACCTTGTTTTATCCAGCCCAGCACCTTATTTCTACCTGGCAGTAGCACCAAGCTCTTGCTTAACTGTTAAGGAGTAGGTACATTTATACAGTCCTAAAATTACTTTTGACTCTTTGATGGCAACTGCAAGGCTAATGAGGCCCATGGTGAAAATGAGTTTGACTCCCCTGATCTAGCTCTTCTGGAGAACTCACTTGTTTTCATTTGGGGCCTGTCTGTCCCCTCATTTTGGGTGCTTCTTTATGTTTTCCTGTTTAGATGTTAAACTAGTCAGCTGTTATACTGAGTTAATATAATCAAGCTGTAATCAGTGACCTGGCTTAAGCACCACTAGGTGGGGCAGTCATTTCTGCAGGCAGGGGTATTGCTTCCCCTTGGGCTAATGCCTTTTAGAGAGGAATGCCCTACCTGAGAGAGACTGCTCCTGCAGAATGCGCAATGACTCAGCACAGGGATCCTGGCAGTTCCTTCAGTTCTCTCCCCAGAGCCACCAACCTAAAACTCTCCTCAAGTGTCTCCAGTCCATTCTGCCCTCCCATTGTGGGAGCCCAGCGTAAGTGGCTGTAAATGAAATTTTATGTGTTGGCCCTTTGAGAGGCTCTCTGCATCTCTAGCCATCTCTCCCTGGCAGACAGAAATCCTGCTGCTTTCCATAGCTGGGTGTTATCTGGGTTCCTGTCTGGCTCTGGTGCTGCAGGCTGGGAAGCCCAGCTTGAGTTTAAACCCCACACTTCTCAGGGGGATCCCCCGCCCAGCCACTGAAATATCCCTCTGGTACTTCAGCTGCCATCCATGGGAGCCCAGCCAGCCCCCTTGCATCTCCTCCACGCTTTCTACCAGTGACACTGTGGTGCAGTATTCTTCTGTCTGTCTGTAGTTACAAGGCTTCTCTCCAATTAGTGTTCAGCTGGTTGACGATTTCTCTACAATTTAGCTATAATTCCAGATTGGTCCTTGGAGGAAGTTAGTTAACTCCACTTAACTCCTCCGCCATCTTGAATCCTCTGTCCCAGGTTCCTTTCAACCTGCTACCTGCTACCTGTTAGTGCTGGAACTCAGAGAGAGTGAGTCCAAGTAAGTCCATGGGCGAGATGGGGGTGGGGGGTCCTGTAAGAGGAACTGCCTGGGACTCTAGAAGGCCTCCGTGTCTCATTTTTTGAACTTAGGAAACAACTGTAGGTGTCAGGAATGAGTCTCCTCAGAAAGAGTAACCATTTCACACAGACTATTTCAAGCTGAAAACAGTTAAAGCCCAATAAACTAAGGAAGAGTTTTTTACGCACCCCCGTCCTTCTTTAAAAGATTCTCAGATAGAAAAACCTGCTTCAGAAAGAGAATCATAGCCTATTCACTTTAACACATATGAATTACATGTAGTGGACAGGAAGGATTCATGAAAAAAATCTGTTTACTGCATTCCCTTCTGTCCCATTGTTTCTGAGTTGGCTAGCAAGAATTTGTTTGACACTTTATCAGTTACGTATGAATTTCCCATTTTCCCTTTCCCACTTCCCCTCCCCCCCACCTTTCTCCTTTGTACAAACTGACATATATACCTCATTCTAGCTGAATGTCTTTGGAATTTTCATGCTTTGGAATTCCCCATGCACATGTATTAAAATTTGATTTTCTCCTGGGGTTTTTTTTTGCAGCATTTAGAGTAATAGACATTTTTAATAATTAAACTCCTCCTTATATAATCCTCTATTTTATCTTTTTAAATTAAATTTATTGGGGTGATATTTGTTAAAGGTTTTCTTCTGTTAATCTGTCTCTGTTAATTTGATTATGACCAGACAGAACTTAGAAGAAGGAAAGAAAATTATTTTTAAGCTCCCCCCAACAGTGACCACAAGTTTTTTAATAACAAGCAAACTTTACATATAATTATTTTTAACAATATATGTATGTACATACTTCCCTCCTCCCCTTCCTTGATTTCTTTTTCTTTATCTATTCATTTCTTCTTAGAATTATCTCCCAACAAATATTTTGAATATTCAATCAACAAACTGATTAAAGCTATTTCCCCTTCTACCACCTTGTCTCACTCACATCTGTGCCAAACAGAACACTGAGCAAGTAAGTCTTGATGCAGCTTAGGGTTCAATGGTATCTTAGTTTGAAGCAGCATCCTCTTCATTTTTATCCTCTCCTTGTACTCAAAGAACCATAGCTAGTTATTCAGTTCTTATGTTTTCTTACTGGAGCTCCCCCAACCCTTTAATACACTAAAGGAGAAAAGAAATATACGACCACAATGAATACAGCTCTCCCAGGTGACACCTGCATGGAGGAAAAATTAATGTGCTTTACTTGGGATCCCTTTCCATCCCAGACCTGCCTTTCCTCTAACACCAAGGTTAATAGCAGCTAAGGATAATAAGGCCCTGCAGACTCTGACATAATACAAAGATAAAGAAAAACTCACAGAATGTGATGAATGATTTCTCAACCAGGCAATACCAAGTTAAGTGTCCCCAGGTCACCAGCACTCTTCTTTTACAGGAATATGACACACATTTTCAGCTAAATCCAATGGAATTACACAGTCAGAGGTCCCAAAGCACAAGCAATTCCTAATCCTTTAATTCTCATTTTCATCAGAATGTTGAAAACCAATATATAAATAGACAGAGGAACAGCACTCAAATCAAAAGCAGCACTAAAACATATACATACTGCCCTGGCTGGTGTAGCTCAGTGGATTGAGTACGGGCTGGGAACCAAGCGGTCCCGGTTTGATTCCCAGTCAGGGCACATGCCTGGGTTGCAGGCCAGGTCCCCGTGAGGGCCATGTGAGAGGCAACCATACATTGCTGTTTCTCTCCCTCTCTTTCTCCCTCCCTTCCCCTCTCTCTCTAAAAATAAATAAAAATAAAATCTTAAAAAAAAAAAAAAACATATACATACTAATGTTTGGAAGTCACAGACATTTATGCTAAATTATATCTTCATGCTCACTGAAATTAACAGTATCATGCTAACCTTTCTTCTTTCAAGTAGCTCAGTAAAGGACCACCGTCACTCTCAATTAAATACCTAAATACCTCATTCTTGGAAGGAGAGACCACAATTTTCTCATTTATTGAGCACACCCCAGTATCCTACATCAGGTGGTTCTGATAATACATACTGCAAAATACAGCTGAGTTTTTAAACTTTTTTATCCACTATTAGGAGGGTCATAGTGAAACTAAATTTACTTGTTTAAAAAGAAATGTCAGGTGATGGTGAGGATATGGAACAAATGGAATTCTCAAACTTTAATGCTGGGCGTATATATTTCCACTCTGGAAAACAGTTGACAAAATATTTCACATATGAACTAAAATTTGAAAGTAACGAACAACAAGATTACACATCAAGTTGTGGTCACACAGAATTACAGAATTATAATCACAGTACTTTAATCCACTGTTTAGCACATTAGGACCATAGGGGTTAGAGACACAAACTATGCCCAAAGCAAGCTCAAGATTACAAATCATTATGAACTTTTTTCCACACACACAGGTATGGAGCCAATTGTACATTATTCAACATCCAGGTAAAATAGAATGTTTATTAATGCAAAACAAAAGCCTCAACAGCAAATATCTGGAATCTGGATCAAAAAAAGATTTGAAGAGGAAGAGTATTTTATCAAAATAGCAGGCAGGTGGCAATGTTAAAAAAAAAAAAGTAGGCTGACTTAGCTTTATTACTGTTTTTAAATTGTCTACATGGACCCCTTTATGGCCTACAGAGGGGGAGGGGGAGGCAGACCACTCCTATCTCTCTACCTTGGTTAATCACAGTCTGCCAATTAAGAGTTTGAAGTGATACATAATAAAAGTATTAATTTAGAGTTTACATATACAGTAGTCTCTCTACTGTATATGTCCCTCTTATGAATGACCAGTTACCCATGATCAATCTTGATCAAAACATGATAAATAGAAAATTCCAGAAATAAACAACTCACAAGTTTTAAACTGCAGACGATTCTACATAAGTATGCCATTCCCACTCAGTCCTGCCTCGGACACTTGAAATGTCCCTTTGTACAGTGTCTCCAGGCTGTATACATATGCTATCTGTAGTCACTTAGTAGCTCTCTAGGCGATCAGATAGGTTATGACTTTTATTACAATATATTGTTTTAACTGTTCTATTTTATTCTTTTCTTTTGTTTTATTTTATTCTTATTGTCGGGAACCTCTTACTGTGGCTAATATTTAAATTATACTTTATCATAGGTATGCATATACAGAAAAAAAACATAGTACATACAGGGTTCAGTACCTACTACCCACAATTCCAGGCATTCACTGGGGTTCATGGAACAGATTAAGAGGGAAATACTATTATTTTACAAATATCTGAAATTTCTTCACAACTCAATTTTCATTTCCAGATATCTATGCTGTGAAAACATGAATACATGTGCCTAAAGAGACATGTGCAGAATGTTCACGGTATCTTTGTATTAACAAATACTTAGGAAGAAAACAGGAGAAGAGCTAAACAAGGCATAAGGATACCAATGAATATTGCTATAATAAATACATTTAAATTATTTTTATAATCAGATTTAATATTTTCAAATTACAATAATTAAAGTTATAAGTAACCAGATTATTAGCCATCAATTCTCAGCAGGCCTATAGTTGTTATCTGGTCTCTGCTACTATCTTCTTGCTATAATCGCTGTAAAATACAGATGAGCTCAGTCCGTATGTTGGAATCAAAGGTCCACCCCGTGGATTCAACTTTGTGCATTAATGTGAGTTCCTTCTGATAACTGCCCTCAGCTGAAGTGGTGGCCCAAAAGAAATCCATCAATCATCTAAGCACTGGCCGGCACTTTCTGAGACAAACAAGGGTGTGTACCTAGGAGAAAAATCAGATAACCCTCCCAACGCATCACTGAGCAGCCTAAGGGGTTAGGACTGCTGCCATCATGACCCCCAACAGAAGCACTTCCTAAGGAAAGCTCCTCTCACAAACCCAAGCTAAGAGTGCCCAGGCCAACACTATGTACAGGACTGGCCTGGAGCAATCTCACGGCATGTGTGTGCAGACTCAAATAGACTCAATATGAGTTCAAGTTATACACCAGTGAGTAGTGATCTGTATAAACCCCACTTCCTCCACTGCAGTTCCCTCCCATCTTTTGGGGACATTACAAAGCCAAGTAGCTATCCTGCTGAAAACACTAGCAGGAAACCCTCCTTTGTCTAGAATTTGTGGAGTGAGTTGTTACAATTCATTGTTTCTGAAAGCACTGTCTGTGAAACACCATACTGCTACACACCTAATAGAAAGAGAATTCTATAGTTAAATAAGTTTGGGTAATGTTGCCGTGTGTGTGTATACATACACACACAGAGATATATATGTGTGTTTTTTTTTTTTTTTTAATCACATTAAAGGCTCGGCAGAGTGCTGTAGGAAAGAAATCTGTTTCATTCTAAGCCAGGGTTTCCCAAACTTACATGACAAAGAAAACTTTTTCCTGGCTAAAATGACTGTTTCCCATCCCTGCGTAATATTAACACATTGTATGCGGTAGCTCTTATCGCGCACTAACAGTTGGCGCGGGCCGTTTTTGCTAATGTTTTGCGCAAATGGCAACGTTCAGTAAAATTACGATAACTTTAGTTTTACATATTTTTTTTTCAATGAAACTTTTTGTGATTTACTATAAAATGTATACTGAATTATTTTTCTTAAATTTTAAACAGACAAATACTGGAAAACTCACTGGAAACTGAAATTAATAAAATATGTAAAAATTCCGATTTATTGAAAATATTTTGCAAAAAGTATGTAAAATGTGTAAAAAAAGAAAGAATAAAGTTTTAGTAGTGTGTTTTTGTGTGGTAATCGTATGTAAAAAAGAAAGAATGAAGTTTTAGTAGTGTTTTTTTGTGTGATAATCGTTAAAACATACATACATACATAATTCACCATTGTATGTGTTAGAGACCCAAATTTTGTCCTTTGGAATTCGTATATCTGCATGTTAGCATCCCTTTAGAGCAATAAAAAAGTATAAAAATAAACGTATTTATACGTTACCTGCATTCTAACTCTAGTCTACAAAATACGTATTTATACGTGTCCCGCACTCTACCAGTCAACGTAAAACGTATAACTACATTTGCCGCATACAATGTGTGAAGAATCAACTGAAGACAACTGTTAAAACTGAGGATTCCCAGGCCCTACTCTAACCTCTTGATCAAAACCTTTAAGGAAGGGATCATGTCATTTTACAAACACCCCAGGTGACTTATCAAACCAATTTAGAAAATACTGACAAACTTAGTATTTAGCCAGAAACACTATTTTCTGTTAAAAAATATTTCTAAGTGGTTTCCAGTTCAATTTCCTGATTCAAGGCAAGCATTATTATCCACTTAAAGTACTGAGAATATAAAGAGTACAGTATTCCTACTGTTTCTGGGTATAGCGCAGCATCAGTTTTTTCATCCTTTGGTTTTTCCCACTATGTTGATCATAACCGTTATTAACAACAACTGAGCTCTTAAATGTGTTACCTCTCATAGTTCTTCAAAACAACCTTATGAGAAAAGTTACTTTCCCCATTATGAGGAACTGGGTTAGCAGGTTGAAGAACTTTAAGTGATCTACCCTAAGTCAGAGTTTCTCAACCTCAGCACTATTCACACTTTGGGCCAGCGCATTCTTTGTTGTGGGGGTGGGAGACTGTCCAGGGCACTGAAGGAGGTTTAGAAAAATCCCTGCTTTGACCCACTAGATACCAGTAGCACCTCCCCTCCAGTGTGACAACTAAAAATGTCTGCAGACCTTGCCAAATGTCCCCTTGCGACAAAATCAGTTAGGAACAACTGTCTTGATTAAGGATACTGAGGTAAGAGCAGAGGAGCCAAAACTCTCGCCACCGCAGAGTCCCCATCAGCCCTCCTCCAAGGAGCAGCCTTACCCTCGGTATTCTTACAAGCCGAGAGGCTCAGCAGGCCTTGTTGAAGCTCTCACTGCTTCTTCTCACAGTCTGTCGGCAATGGAGAAAAGAATGTAAGACACTCATCAAATGACAGTGTGGTAAGTGCGCACCAATTGCTACCAAATTCTGGCACAGAGTAAACCCTCAACACAAGTAATGTGTGCCTTTCTTCCTGTCCTGCCAAAGGCTCCAGCTGCACATATGAAAGATTCTCAGTATGTTCACTTAAAAATGTACCACAGAAAAAGTGATCTGCCTACAATGGCACACCTGGTGTATTCCATACCCAGGAAGAATCATTTTTTTAACACTCTCCTCATATGAAAAAAATGGAGACAGGCCAAGTTAAGTGGAATAGGGAAACTGAGACAGCTGAACAAACTAGTGAGCAATTTACAGCCAGATAAAGAAGGTCACCTTTGAAGAGATAACATCTAGGTCTCAGTTGTATTTCAGCTCCAGGCCCAGAAAAGCAGCAAAGTCAGGTGGGCGATACCAGGACTGACAACACCCTGCCTTGGTACTGACCAATCAGTGAAGACCACAACCCTTGAAGAATACACCTGGAAAACTGATGAATATTCTGCTGAAACCCTCCCCTGAGACTGCCCTTAGAATTCGCAAGAGACACAAGAGATAAAAGCCTGAAGAATTGAAATAAAGGACCCAGCGCACATGCTCTCTCTTTGGGGAGCAACCTGCACCATTCCCTTTCCTCTCTTCTTCCCCCACAGGCACAAATCTCCTAAATTCTAAGGGTTCCAATGAGACTTACAACCAGGGGAACAATGGGCAACAGAAGCTTGTCCCAGATTTACCCCCTGATCCTGTCTCCAAGGACCCCTTTTCTCTGAATTCCCAGTGAGCTAAGGCAGCCCAGCCTATGCTCCCCTGTTGCTTTGTCTATGTTAAGCCCTTCCTTGTTTCACTATCCCCAGCTTTAATAAACACATCCTCATAGTCACCTGGACTCTTGTTGTGAAGTGTTTCCTACACAGTCAAGAACTCACACAGTGACTGGCCCCAGGTAGACCCGCTCAGGGCCATATTCCCTGTCTGGTAATAAAAATATTTTCCAAAAAGTTTTTATGTAAAAATCGATAACTATTATTTTCTTGATTTGTTCTTTAGTACGAGAACAATCAGTTCTAAAATAATAAATTTCAACTTTATAGATATAATGCAAATTTAGTAGAACATTTCATATATGAACTAAAATTTGCACTTACCAAACAAAAATATTACACCTCACAGTTTGCTCTGTTTCACTGTTTTAATATTTAAGCATCAACAGAAACTTCAAGTGATCACATTGAATGACAGAATTATACATCTCAATAATACGGTCATTGTTCATTTTAAATCTACTGTTCAAATGCAAAAATATGTAGTACTGTAGGGATCAAAGGCACAAAATCTGTCCAAAGAAAGTCTGAACAATTCCAAATTCTTAAAAAATCTTCCAAAACTCAATAAAGAAGCAGAAAGCCTGAACCGACCAATAGCAGCAGATGAAATTGAAGCAGTAATCAAAAACTCCTGACACAGGAAAGCCCTGGACCAGACGGTTTCACAGGAGAATTCTACAAAGCATTTAAGGAAGAACTAACTCCTATCCTTCACAGACTATTCCAAAAAATCCAGAATGATGGAAGATTTCCAAACTCTTTTTATAAAGCCAGCATCGTCCTAATCCCAAAACCAGAAAAAGACATAACAAAGAAAGAAAACTTCAGGCCAATATCGCTGATGAACATTAACACTAAAATCCTCAACAAAATATTAGCAAACCGCATCCAGCAATACGTTAAAAAGATCATACACCATGACCAAGTGGGATTCATCCCAGGGATGCAAGGATGGTACAATATTTGCAAAACAATAAACGTAATACATCACATAAACAAAAGCAAAGACAAAAATCACATGATCATATCAATAGATGCAGAAAAGCATTCGATAAGGTACAGCATCCACATATGATAAAAACACTTAGCAAAGTGGGAATAGAGGGAGCATTCCTCAACATAATAAAAGCCATATATGAGAAACCTACAGCCAACATTATACTCAATGGACAAAAACTAAAACCTTTCCCACTAAGATCAGGAACAAGACAAGGTTGTCCATTATCACCACTTCTATTCAACATAGTACTAGAAGTTTTAGCAACAGCAATCAGACAAGAAAAGGAAATAAAAGGCATCCAAATTGGGAAGGAGGAAACAAAACTGTTGGTGTTTGCAGATAACATGATAGTGTACTTAGAAAACCCTATAGACTCCACCAAAAAACTACCTGACCTAATAATTGAATTTGGCAAAGCAGCGGGATACAAAGTCAATATCCAGAAATCAAAGGCATTTTTGTATACCAACAGTGAAACAGCAGAAACAGAAATCAGGAAAAAAATCCCCCCCTTTTTTTAAATTTATTTTTAGACAGAAGGGAGGGAGGGAGAAAGAGAGGGAGAGAAACATCAACATGTGGTTGCCTCCCACGCGGCCCTCACTTGGGACCCGGCCCGCAACCCAGGCATGTGCCCCCACCGGGAATCGAACCGGCTACCCCTGGTTCGCAGCCCATGCCCAATCCACTGAGCCACACCGGCCAGGGCAAAAAAAATCCCATTTGATATAGCAACAAGAAAAATAAAATACCTAGGAATAAACCTAACCAAGGAGGTAAAAGATCTGTACTCAGAAAACTACACAACACTGAAGAAAGAAATCATGGAAGACACAAACAAATGGAAACATATACCATGCTCATGGACTGGAAGAATCAACATCACCAAAATGTCCATACTACCCAAAGCAATTTGTAGATTCAATGCAATCCCTATCAAAGTACCAATGGCATATTTCAAGATATAGAACAAACACTGCAAAAATTTATATGGAACCATAAACAACCCCGAATATCAGCTGCAGTTTTGAGAAAGAAGAGCAAAGTAGGAGGGATCACCATTCCTGATATCAAACAGTATTACAAGCCACTGTAATCAAAACAGCTTGATACTGGCATAAAAACAGACAGATAGACCAATGGAACAGAATAGAGAGCCCAGAAATAAACCCAAGTCTCTACAGGCAATTAACCTTTGACAAAGGGGGCAGAAGCATGAAATGGAATAAAAATAGCCTCTTCAACAAATGGTGTTAGAAAATCTGGACGGCTACATGCAAAAAAAAAGAAACTTGAGCACCAACTTACACCATACACAAAAATAAATTCAAGCTGCATAAAAGACTTAAACATAAGTCATGACACCATAAAAGTCCTAGAGGAAAACATCGGTAGGAAAATCTCAGACATTCCACGCAGCAACATCTTCAATGATATGTCCCCTAGAGCTAGGGACATAAAGAAAAGAATAAACAAATGGGACTTCTTCAAAATAAAGAGCTTCTGTGGGGCTAAAGAAAACAGTATTAAAATAAAAAGAGAACCAACAGTATGGGAAAACATATTTGCCAATGATACCACGGATAAGGGTTTGATGTCCAAAATATATAAAGAACTCATATGACTCCACTGCAGCAAGACAAAAAACCCAATTAAAAAGTGGGGAAAAGACATGAACAGACACTTCTCGAAAGAGGACATACAGAGGGCCCAGAGACATATGAAAAGATGCTCAGCATCACTAGCCATCAGAGAGATGCAAATTAAAACCACAATGAGATACTACCTCACACCAGTCAGAATGGCCATCATAAACAAATCAACAAACAATTGTCGAGAGATTGTGGAGAAGAGGGAACCCTAGTGCGCTGTTGGTGGGAATGCAGACTGGTGCAGCCACTGTGGAAAACAGTATGGAATTTCCTCAGAAAAATAAAAATGGAACTGCCTTTTGACCCAGCAATTCCACTACTGGGATTATACCCTAAGAGCCCTGAAACACCAATTCAAAAGAACCTGTGCACTCCAATGTTCGCAGCAGCACAATTTACAATAGCCAAGTGCTGGAAACAACCTAAGTGCCCATCTACAAATGAGTGGATCAAGAAACTATGGTACATTTACACAATGGAATTCTACACAGCAGAAAGGAAGAAGGAGCTCATACCCTTTGCAACTGCATGGATGGAACTGGAGAGCATTATGCTAAGTGAAGTAAGTCAGGCAGTGAGGGACAAATACCATATGATCTCACCTTTAACCGGATCATAACCAACAAAAGCAGAAAGCAAGCAAAACATAACCAGAGACATTGAAATTAAGAACAGTCTAACAATAGCCGGGGGGAGGGGGGAGGGGGCAATGGGGAGAAGGGTTTTCAGGAACCACTATAGAGGATACACGGACAGAACCAAGAGGGAGGAGGGAGGCAGGGAAGGGAGGTGCGATTGGAGGAGGAGGGGGGAGGGGAGGGGAGAGGATGCAGATAACTGTAATTGAAAAACAATAAAAAATAAAATAAAATAAAATAAAAAATCTTCTCTCAAAATGAATACATGTAGCTGATTCCCCATGTGTTGGGGCCAACTGTATAATTAGTAGTCTCCAATTTAACTTCCACATAGTATACAATGTCTATTACAAGATAAGTAATCAGCCCTGGCTGGTGTGGCTCAGTGGGTCGGGTGCCAGCCTTCGAACCAAAAGGTCTCCAGTTGGATTCCCAGTCAGGGCATATGCCTGGGTTGCAGGCCAGGTCCCAAGGTAGGAGTGTGAGAGAGGCAATCAATGTATCTCTCACAGCCTGATGTTTCTTTCCCTCTCGTTCTCCCTCCCTTCCCCTCTAAAAGTAAATAAATAAAAGTCATTTTTAAAAAAGGTAAGTAATCAAAAAGCACTCATTTGAATACTACATATGTATTTTTAATATTCAAGTGACCATAATAATTACATAGAACACACATCAACAAAATACTTTTGTTAGAGGAATATGGTATTACCAACAGTGTTTAGAACTACAAGCACAATTCCAGAATTTAGACTTTGCAGATAAATTTTCGATGGTTTATTATTGTTACTAAATTCCCTACAGACACCGAACCCCTTATCACCGCCCTGGAGGAGACTTATCCTACCACCAACCCAGTCTCCCTTGCAGGGTTAAATGGTACTCAAAAGTTGGGTGCAAAAGAGTAATGGAAAGAGAAAAGGCAAAAGAAAAACCATCATAAAAGACACCAGTAGTTAGATCTCCTGGTCCTACCTCAAGTCAGACTGCAGCTTACTGTGGATGTCAGACAAGGAGACACTTCTGCAGACAGTGCAATGGAGAGGGTCAGAACACAGGCTTTGATGGTGGCTGCTCACTGTGTTACCCTGGGCAAGTTACTTTATCTCTCTAAGTTGGCCAGTTTTCTTACCTTCAAGATGGAGATATAATACTATTTGTCCCCTTTTGGCTTCTGTGAGGGAATAAAGACATAGTCAAGTCTTCTATACATAACAGCTGTACCTGGGCAATAGCTCAAAATTTCTGAATGTAGGTGATGAATATATAAAGATTCATTATTCTATTCTCTTTAATTTTGTACACTTAAAAAATTTTTCGAAATAGGTGTTTGAACTGAGTTGCTATTATCAGGTTCTCCTCATATATATAAAACACAAAAGAAATAAGGATAACTAAGGTCTCTTTGGGCTCTAATAGTCCATTGTGTATCCCAGCCTGGAAAGGGGCTTAATTCCCAGGTATAAATCAGGAGTGAGACTGAAGGCGAAGGATATTCCAGATATACGTTCTGACCACCATTACTGTCCTAGAGTGATCACTGCATAATCAATGCCTTACAAATAAATGCTTCAGTAATATGATGTCAAACTGACTCCAGGCATTCATTACAAAATACAAACCAAGATGTAACCAGCACTTCTGGATCCAAGACCTCAATGATCTGATACTGATCCTAGTACAGGAAATAACCAAAACCCTTCTACTCTTCATGGATCGGAGACCAGCAAAAGAACAACAATAACGAGCACTGTCCCTGAGTAAGTGAAATACCACCAAAATGCTGTATAATTTGAATACAAATACATACCACAAATGACTCTTAACGCTCTCTATAGCGATGAAAGAATGGGCATTCATAATTGATTACTGACAGTATAAATGAGTAAAATGTCACAGCAAACAGAGGATCTACCATAAAACAGACAAAAGAGCCATGATCAGATGAGCACAACTGCCACGTAGTTGGAATGAAATGGTGGAGGCGCGAATGCACACAATATGCAGTTACATAAATTTTGTTTTTATTTTTATACTCTATTTTAATAATATATTGTATTATTAAATTTTGTTTGTTTTATAATATTTTATTAATTATAATACAATTATATTTTATTACTTATGCTACTACAGTTGTCCTGGTTTTTCCCCCTTTGCCCTCCTACCTAATAGCCCTCACTCCCTCAGGCAAATGACCTACCATTGCTCATGTCCATGGTCATGTGTGTAAGTTCTTTGGCTACTCCTTTTTCTATACTGTACTTTACATCCCCCATGGCTATTCTGTAACTGCCCATTTGTACTTTTTTTAAAGTATATTTCATTGATTATGCTACTACAGTTGCCTCATTTTTTCCTACTCTTTCTCTCCCTCCATCCAGTAACCCCCTCCTACCAGCATTCTCCCACCTTAGTTCATGTGTATGGATCGTACATATGAAGTTCTTTGGCTTTTCTATTTCCTGTACTATTCTTAACCTTCCACCATCTTTTTTTTAAAGATTTTATTTATTTTTTAGAGAGAGGGACAGAAGGGAGGAACAGAGGGAGAGAAACATCAATGTGTGCTTGCTTCTCACACATCCCCTACTGGGGACCTGGCCTGCAAACCACGTATGTGCCCTGACTGAGAATTGAACCAGCAACCCCACGCTTCACAAGTCAGCATTCAATCCACCAAGCCACAATAGTCAGGGACCCCCATCTATTTTGTACCTACTAATTATGCTTCTTATTCCCTGTATTTTTCCCCCATTCTCCCCCTTCCCTTCCCCCATGAAAACCCTTCATGTGATATTCATTTCTGTGTTGCTGTTACTATTCCAGTTATTTGCTAAGCTTGTTTTTGTTTTTGTCTGTTTTTTTTTTTAGTTCAGTTGCTGATAGTTGTGAGTTTGATGTCATTTTCCTGTTCCTATTTTTTATCTTCTTCTTCTTACATAAATCCCTTTACCATTTCATATAACAAGGGCTTGGTGATGATGAATTCCTTTAACTTTACCTTATCTGGGAAGCACTTTATCTGCTCTTCCATTCTAAATGATAGCTTTGCTGGAGAGCTATCTTGGCTATAGGCCCTTGCCTTTCATGATTTTGAATACTTCTTTCAATTCCCTTCTTGCCTATAAGGTTTCTTTTGAGAAATCAGCTAATAGCGTTATGGGAACTCCTTTGTAGGTAACTGTCTCCTTTTCTCTTGCTGCTTTTAAGATTCTCTCCTTATCTTTCATCTTGGGTAATTTAATTATGGTGTGTCTAGGTGTGTTCCACCTTTCATCCAGTTTCTTTGGGACTCTCTTGAGCTTCCTAGACTTCCTGGAAGTCTATTTCCTTTGCCATATTGGGGAAGTTTTCTTTCATTTTTTCAAATAACTTTCCAATCTTGCTCTTCTCGTACTTCTGACACCCCTATGATTAGGATGTTAGATCGTTTAAAGTTGTCCAGGAGGTTCCTAGGTCTCTCCTCATTTTTTTTTTAATTCTTGTTTCTTCATTCTGTTCTGGTCAAATGTTTATTTCTTCCCTCTGCTCCAAATCGTTGACTTGAGTCCTGGTTTCCTTTCCATCACCATTGGTTCCCTATATATTTTCCTTTATTTCACCTTGTATAGCTTTCACTTCTTCCTCTATTTTGCATCTATAATCTATCATTTCTGTGAACATCCTGATTACCAGTGTTTTGAACTCTGCATCTGATAGGTTGGCTATCTCCTTGTCGCTTAGTTCTTTTTCTGGAGTTTTGATCTGCTCTTTCATTTGGGCCATATTTCTTTTTCTTGGCCCACCTATTACATTGTAAAGGGGGGGAGCCTTAGGTATTTGCCAGGGGAGGGCAACCCACTTCACTCCATAGTGGCAATGTATGTGGGGGAGGCTCAGAGAGAGAACAATGCTACTTGTTTGGCTCTCGCCCAGCTTTCAGTCACTTCCCCTGCTACTGACAAGCAAATGGGGCCCTTCTGGTGCTGATTCCGCAGTGAGTGGGCTTGTACACGTTCTAGGTCCCCATGGATCTCGCCAATGAACTCTCTGGTAAGACTGGCAGTTTTTCCCACCACCACAACCCCCACAGGTTTTTACAGCCAGAGGTTTTGAGACTTTATTTCCTCACGATGGAAACCTGGGTCATGCAGCCTGTCTCGCTCCCCAGTTGTTCCTCCCGGTTTATCCTTACACAAATGTGGGAATGACTGGTACACCAGCCACCTTGCCTTCCTGGTCCACGGCCTTGAGGCATGTCCTCTCTGCCCTGGCTGCCCGTCTCTGCCCCCTGACCAGTCTGGATGAATGTTTCTTCTTTAATTACTTCATTGTTGGACTTCCATACATTTCAAGTTTCTGGCAGTTCTGGTTGATTTTTGTTTTCAAATTTGTTTTTGTCCTTCTTTTGGTTGTGCAAGGAAGCAAAGCATATCTACCTACACCTACATCTTGTCCGGAAGTCCACCGATTTGTACTTCTTAATCCCCCTCACTTCTTTACCCATTCCCTTACACCCCTCTCCCATCTGGCAACCATCAAAATGCTCCCTGTATCCATGACTCTGTGTCTGTTCTTCTTGTTTGCTTAGTTTGTTTTTTAGATTGAATTGCTGGTAATATGTATTTTTGCCATTTTATTGTTCATAGTTTTGATCTTCTTTTTCTTAAATAAGTCCCTTTAACATTTCATATAATAATGGCTTGGTGATGACGAACCAAAAAAAAAAGTGCATTTTTCTGCAAATTAGGGAAACACTACAATTATTCCATTTTTGTAGCAGAGCAGTTTCTACAAATGAAGACTACTGGGACACAGTCTGTAAATCAACCCAAAAGATGAGGGTGAAAACTCAAAACCCAAAAAATTTACAAGACTTGCCAATGCCATGCAGCTAAAGGCTGAATGAACATGATTATGCCTGATCTCCCAATTTCTTGTAGGGTGTTTTTCCACTACAGAGCTGCCTTCCCAAATAGCAGTTCTCACCTTGACTACAATGACCTCTAGGTCTAATCAATTCCAGACTCTATCCTATCTCACTTTCAAGAGTTTCCTTGGCAGTGCACCTAAATCACTCTTCTGATAATCTTACCCTTTTCCTTGTGTTGATTTAAAAAAGTAACTAATGTAATTCCATCTAAGTATTAACCAAGAATTTTAAACCAGCATCTACTCTCCAAAGTTTTTTAAAGGATGTGTATGGGGGAAGGGGTATGTACATGACTAATTTTTGTACCTCACAGCTTGGGAGAAGCCCCTGAGAGAGAGTTGTTTGTCTTTTTTGGTTTTTTTTAAAGATTTTATTTATTTATTTTTAGAGAGAGGAGAAGGGAGGGAGAAAGAGAGGGAGAGAAACAGCAATGTATGGTTGCTCCTCACATGGCCCTCACTGGGGACCTGGCCTGCAACCCAGGCATATGCCCCAACTGGGACTCAAACTGGGACCCCTTGGTTCCCAGCCCGCGCTCAATCCACTGAGCTACACCAGCCGGGCCCTGAGTGAGAGTTTTGTTAAAGAAAACTTTCACTTCTGATAGTTCAAACATACCTTTTTCTGGTTTAGGAAAATTACTTTCAAACTGCAGACCCATGAAGGTGTCCAAGGAAAAGAAACATTTATACAGGTGTGACCTGACAACTCTGCCCACCTTCAAATTACACAGCTCCAGAAGGGAAGTGGGAAGACACACTCTAACAATGTCTCCTCTGTTGAAGAGGCTACCTCTGGGAAGTCAGCCTCTTTCAGAATGGCATTCCAGAGATGTCTAAACTGTCCCAAGTCTTAAGGTGTTTGTTTTATTCTATAAAATCCATGAGACTTGAGTCCCTGTTATTTCAAAAGAAATGACCTTTACTTAGTAATAACTAATATTTACTGAGTACTTACTTTGCACCAAGCACTTTATCTTTTTATTTCACTATATCTCCAAATAATTATATGAAGTAGATATTTTTATTATCCCCATTTTACAGAAAAGAAAATTGAGGCTGAAGGAAGTTAAGTACCAGGCTCAGCCAGACTGAGGATACCCTTCTCTGGAACCCTCTGTCTTCATGTCTTTCTGTAACAATGTGATGGATAATAACAACCAATGGCATTGGGAAATATCCCTGTCTCCAGAGAGGAAGTTTGATTTTTTTTCTGCTTTTACCACTCCCCCAATATATACTACTTATAACTTAATCACACTCCTACCCTGCTAATAAACTTTCCTCACTGCCTAAAAATAAAATACAAATTCCCTAGCTTTCCACATGGCCTTAGTCGACTTCGCCAGTTTTCTCTCCTCACTCCACATTAACCTTTATATCAGCCAGAATTAATTACTCTCTGAAATACTTCAATTTAAGAAATAGATTCTGAATGCCTACTGAATGCCACTTATTTCATTACTATTTGTTGAGCATCTACTAGTACCAGCACTGCACCAGACATGGGTACAATGGCAAACATGATGGACTTGACCTTTCCCTCACAGGACTCAGAGGCAAGCCTTATTCGTACCACATTCCATGCCTGGAATTCTTATCCTCTTCTCTTCATCGAAATTCCACTGAGGCTCCCAGGTTTGGTGCATGCCCCCTACCCTGCCGCCACCACTGCCTTACTAATTCTGCCCATAGTCTTCCTCCTCTAACATGGGTCACGTACCCTGCACCACTCACATGACACTGCCCCTAGTGCCATTGACATTCCTCTACAGCAACAATAACTCAGTAATAGATGTACACACGGCACAGCGGCAGGCATTCAACAGATAATAAATGTGAATCTATTTGCCTCTTCCATCTTCTTATGGAATTAATAAAGCTTTCTGGTTTGTGACTTCTCATTGTATATCTTGTTTCCCAAATAATTCTCTACTCTCTGATGAGCAAGTACTGGGACTCCCATTCATATACAGCCCTACATATTGCACATGCTCAATACTTATTGAAAGAAAAACACTTTTCACCATCCATTCTAAAGTTTGGGGATTTCATTCCTTGTTAGCAGTCATGCACTGCCCCAGATTAATGTTTTAGTATAGGTCTTTTCCCACCACAATTTTAAAATTATTATTTTAAAAAACACAGTCAGAGATCCAAGATGGCGAGGGGTAAGTGGAAGCTACACTAAGCTCCTCCCAGGACTCTGGAATTACAACTGAATTGTGCAGAAATCATCTAAAATAACCAACTGAACAATAGCTGGAGAGAAGTCTTATAACCACAGACAGAAGAAACCACTTCACCACAGTGTAACTGGTACATAGTGTTGAAGAGACAAGAGAGGGCTGGCTGGGCTCCCACTGGCAGCAGTTGAAATGCCAGAGAGATATTTAAGTGACTGGGGGGTGGGGTTCCCCCTGAGAAGTGTGGGATCTAAACCCCAAGCTAGACTCCCCAGCCTACAGCACCAGAGCCGGAAAGGAACCCAAATAACATCCAGCTGTGAAAAGAGGCAGGGTGTTGGCCTGCCAGGGAGAGATAGCTGGAGTCACAGAGAGCCTTTTAAAGGGCCAATGTATAAAATTTCGTTTGCAGCTACTTACCCTAATCTCCAGCAAAGCAGGGGACAGAGTGGACTAGAGACTCTTGAGGAAAGACTGGACCTGTGGCTTTGGGGAGAAAACTGAAAGAGCAGCCGCCAAGATTCTGGTACTGAGTCATCCCCCATACTACAGGAAACATCTTGCTCAAGCAGACCACTCCCCTCCAAGTGACATCAGCTTGAGGGGAAGCAATAGCCCCACCCCCAGGAGTTACTCTGCCCCACCCTGTGGTGCTTAATCCTGACTGCCAGTTACAGATAGCCTAGATTAACAATTGAAGGAGACAGCTATAGACTGTGGATTCTCATAGTCTTGAACAGACTGCCTAGGGCCAGACCAAGACACCATCTGACATCAACATGAATGGATCCAGAAAGATTGGACAGTGGAAAACACTAGATACTACTGAGACAAATTCTACCACGATCTTCTTCATGATTCACATTATTTTCTCTCCTGCATAGCTTTTGAACATTAATTTCTTGTCCTTCAACTTTGTGCATATTAAGTCACTAGTTTTTTATTATGGTTTATTTCAAATCTCATATTTTGCTCCTCCCTTCCCTTATTATTCCACTTTAACTTACTCTCATTGTAAATTTAATTTTCTCTCTTGCTATGTCGTCTCCATCCCACACTCTTACTATTTCTCCCCTCTCCATCCTATTAAAACCATTTTTCTAGTCTTTAGTCATCTCACATTCTTTTTCCCGTCCTTAAAATACCCTTATTCCCTCTCCACCTTTATCAGTCTTTGCTTGTCAATTATGGGTGTGGTGATGGTGGCACTTCTTCAATTTTATTCCTAGATCTTCACTGTTTTTGTATTTCAAATCTCAAGTTTTACCGTTCCCCTCGCCTACTCCAATTTGCCTTCCTCCTGCCCATTCATTTTTTATTTTAAATTTTAACTTTTCCCTCTCTTAGCCTGGTTTTCATTCCTTACTCTTAGTACTCCTTCTCTATCATCTCCAAATCACTTCCCTCTCCTATAGACATCTCTTAAGGTTTTCTTTTTTTCTTTATTCCCTCTTATTTCCATTCAACCTATTTTAATCTTTGCTCATTGGTTGTTGATAGTGCTGTGGTAGATCTTTTTCTCCAATTTGGCTCCTCTCTCTCTCTCTCTCTCTCTCTCTCTCTCTATCACTATATATATATATATATTTTTTTTAATTTCTGTTGAAGCCTAATACCATACACTTCCCTTCTCTTATGCCATCCTGCTTTCTTCTCTTCCTTTTATATTTACAATGTAAATTTTACTTTCTATCGCTCATTGCCTTCTCCCTATTACCTACACGTATTATTGCTCCTCCTTCTACACGCTAGAAGTGATTTCTCTTTCAGTTAGTCATCTCATATTTGTTTCTCCTTTCTTAGAATAGCCTTAACCTCTTTACACCCTTATTAATACTGGATCATTTGCTGTTAACAGTGTGATTGTGGCTGGGGATTCTTATTGCAGGTATGGGTTTGTCTCCTGAGCTGTGTGGTTTCCTACTGGCAGCACCAGTACAACAGCATATGAGACATGGGTGGAGTGACTCTCAATCAGCTAGCTGACAGGAAAGATGCAACAAAGAAACAGCTGACAACAACCAAACCCAATTACAACCAGAGAGCCTACATAAATGGCATGAAGGGCATCCCAAGAGCATCAGGTTCAGGAGATCAAGGAGACCACACCACTGAATCTCACAGTCTCTACCACAGAAATTCACACCATGAAGACAGGGTTCAAAGCAGATCAATCTAATGTGCAGAAACAAACAAGAAGAGTCACCTAAGATGGGGAGATAAAGTAACAATCTCTAATCAAAAGGAAAGAAGGAATCCCCAGAAGGAGTGCTAAATGTAACAGGCAAGCAAACAACTTCCTGTTCAAAATAATAGCTGTAAAGATGCTCAAGGAGCTCACTGAAAACCACAGAGAACTACAGGGACACTACAAGGAAGTTACTGAAAACTACACCAACATGAAAGGACACAGAAACTATCAATAAGGGGAAATAAAGAATACAATTTCTGAACTGAAAAATACAAGAAATTAAATGAAGACTAAATGAAGCAGAAGATCATATCAGAGAGCTAAAGACAAGGTCAAATAGTTTCCAGACAGACCAAGAAAATGAAAAAAGACTCAAAAAGAATGAAGAGGGGTTAAGGGAGCTGCAGGACAACGTGAAATACAATATCTATATCATAGGGATATTGATATGGATATTATCATAGGGATATCCATATCAGAAGGAGAAGAGGAGAACAAAGAGGAGATGAGAAGTAACGAATAAAAAACGTGTTTCAAAAAATGACAGAAAACTTCCCTAACTTGGTGAGAGAAAATTCATGTAAGTCCAGAAAGCACAGAGAGCCCCAATCAAGATGAACCCAAAGAGGCCCACTCCAAGACATACCACAATTAAAAAGGCAAAATTCAAAGACTAAGACAGAATCTTAAGGGCAGCAAGGGAGAAACAGCTAGTAACATACAAGGGAACTCTGAAAAGATTATCAACTGAATTCACAATAGAAACACAAGCCAGAGGTAATGGTGAGAAATACACCAAATAATGAAAAACAAAGGCCTGCAACCAAGAGTACTCTACAACAATGTCCTCATTTAAAATGGAAAGCGATATAAGGACTTTCCCAGAAAAAAAAAAAAAAAAAAAAGCTAAAACAATACATCTCCACCAAACCAGCACTGCAAGAGATGCTAAAGGGACATCCTTAAGATGAAGAAAAAGAGAGAGACAGGAACACAGGTACAAAGGGGGAAACAGCAAGGAATAAGTACCTATCAATAACAACCTTAAATGTAAGTGGATTAAATGCTCCACTCAAAAGGCATAGGGTAGCTGAATGGATAAGAAAACATAGCCTGCATATATGTTGTCTACAAGAGACCCAACTCAGAAAAAAAGATCTACACAGACTTAAAGCGAAGGGATAGAAAAAAACAGTCCATGCAAATAGACATGAAAAACATCCAGGGTAGCAATACTTATATCAGACAAAGTAGACTTCAACATAAAGGCCATAGTAAGACACAAAGGAGACACTTCATAATACTTAAGGGAATAATCCTTAAAGAAGATATAATCCTTGTGAACATCTAGACACCCAACATACAAGCACCCAAATATATAAGGACGATCTTGCAGGACTTCAAGAAAGATATTGACAGCAACACTCATAGAAGGGGATTTTAACACTGCACTGTCAACAATGGACAGATCTTCCAAGCAAAGAATCAGTAAGAATATTGTGACACTGAACACCCCACTACATCAAATGGACTTAAGTGACATATACAGAAACATACACCTCAAAAAAGCAAAATACACATTCTTTTCAAACACACATGGAACATTTTCAAAAACAAACCACATGAAAGGACACAAAACACGCATCAACAAATTCAGAAAACAAATAATATCAAGCATCTTCTCAGATCACAATGGGTTAAAACTAGAAACCATCCTCAAGGAAAAGCTCAAAAACATTCAAATTCATAGACACTGAATAGCATGCTATTAAATAATGAATGGGTTAACAATGAGACCAAGGAAGAAATCAAAAAGTTTCTGGAAAAAAATCAAAATGAACACACAATAGTCAAAAACCTATGAGACACAACAAAGACAGTCCTAACAGGGAAGTTCATAGAAATACAGGCCTACCTAAAAAAGAAAGAAAATTTTCAAATAAAAAACCTAATCCTACATCTAAAAGAAATAGGGGAACAAAGCAAACAAACCCAGAGCAAGAAGGAAGGAAATAATTAAGGTCAGAGCAGAATTAAATGACACAGAGACTAAAAGAACAACTCAAAGAATCAATAAATCCAGGAATGGTTCTTTAAAAAGGTACACAAAATCGACAACCCTTTAAGCAGACTCCTCAAGAAAAAAAGAGGACCCAAATCAATGAAATCAGAAAGGAAATAGGAGAAATCACAACTGATAGCACAGAAATACAAAGGATTGTAAGACATTCCTATGAACAAATATATGCCAAGAAATTTGATAACCTGGGCAAATGGACAATTTCTAGAAACATATAATCTTCCCAAACTGAATCAAGAAGAAGCAGAAAACCTGAATAGACTAATAACAACTAGTGAGATTAAAGCAGTAAGCAAAAACCTCCCAGGACACAAAAGCTCTGAACCAGAGGACTTCACAGGAGAATATTATGAAACATTTAAGAAGAGCTAATTCCTATCCTCAAACTATATGAACAATTTCAAGAAGAAGGGAGACTCCCAAAATCTTCTATGAGGCCAGTATTATTGTAATTCCAAAACCAGGTACACACACAACAAAGAAAGAAAACTATAGGCCAGTATCACTGATGAACATGTATGCTAAAACCCTCAACAAACGATTGGTAAACTGAATGCAGCAATACATTAAAAAGATCATACACTATGATCAAGTGGGATTCAAACCAGGCATGCAAGGATGGTATAATCTTTGCAAATTAATAAATGTAATGTACCACATAAACAAAAATGAAAGACAAAAACCACATGATCATATCAGTAGATGCTGAAAAACATTTGATAAGGTACAGCACCCATTTATGATAAAATGCTCAGCAAAAATGGAAATATGGGAACATATCTCAACATAATAAAGGCCATATACAAGAAATCTACAGCCAATATCATACTCAATGGGCAAAACTAAACGCTTTCCCACTAAGATCAGGGAACAAGACAAGGGTGGTCCGTTTTTACCACTTTTATTCAAAATAGTATTGAAAGATCTAGCAACAGCGATCAGACGAGGATAAGATATAAAAGGCATCAAAATTGGAAAGGAGGAAGTAAAACCATCATCGTTTGCAGATGACATGATAGTGTACATAGAAAACCCTACAGGCTCCAACAAAAAACTACTCGACCTAGTAAATGAATTTGGCATAACAGCAGGAAACAAAGTCAATATTCAGAAATCAAAGGCATTTTTGTACAACAAAAATGAAATCAGAAACAGAAATTAGGGGAAAAACTCATTTACTATACCAACAAGAAAAATAAAGTACCTAGGAATAAACCCAACCAAGGAGGTAAAAGACCTGTACTTGGACTACAGAACACTGAAGAAAGAAATTAAGGAAGTTACAAATAAATGGAAATACATATCATGTTCATGGATTGGAAGAATTAACATCATTAAAATATCCATACTACCCAAAGCAATCCATATATTTACACAATCTCTATTAAAATATCAATGACATATTTCACAGATGTAGAATAAATATTTCAAAAATTCATATGGAACCAAAAATGACTATAGATCGCCTCAGTAATCTTGATAAAGAATAAAGGAAAGGGAATTACAATACCTGCTATCAAACTATATTACAAGGCCACTGTAATCAAAACAGTCTGGTAGTGGTATAAGAACAGACAAATAGATCAAAGGAACAGAATACAGAGCCCAGAAATATAACTATGTCTCTATGGCCAATTAATATTTGATAAAGAGGACAGGAATATAAAATGGAGTTAAAAAAAACCCTCTTCAACAAATGGTGTTGGGAGAACTGGAATGGTACATGCAAAAAAAAATGAAACTAGACCATCAACTAAAACCATATACCAGAATAAACTCAAAATCAATAAAAAACTTAAATATAAGCCAGGAAACCATAAGAGTCCTAGGGGAAAAATTAAGCAGTAAAATTTCAGATATCCAATGAAGTAATATTTTCATCAATATATCCTCTAGGGCAAGGGAAACAACAGAATGAATAAACAAATGGAGCTATGTCAAATTAAAAACATTTCATAAAGCTAAAGAAAACATCTGTAAAATGAAAAGGGAACCAATCGTATGGGAAAACATATTTGCCAATGATATATCAGAGAGATGCAAATTGAAACCACATGAGGTTTCAAATTGAAACTTCACACTGGTCAGAATGGTTATCATTAACAAATCAACAAACAACAAGTGCTGGCGAGGATGTGGAGAAAAAGGAACCCTGGTACTCTGTTAGTGGGAATGCAAACTGGTGTGGCCACTGTGGAAAACAGCATGGAATTTTCTCAAAAAACTAATAATGGAACTGCATTTTGACCAGCGATTTCACTGCAGAGATTATACCCTAAGAATCCTTAAATATCAATTCAAAAGAACCTATGCACCCCTATGTTCATAGCAGTGCTATTTATAATAGCCAAGTGCTGGAAATAGTGGACCAAAAAACTCTGGTACATTTACACAACAGGATATTACACAGCAGAAACAAAGAAGGAATTCGTACCTTTCAGGACAGCATGGATGGAACTGGAGAGCATTATGCTATGTGAAATAAGCCAGGCAGTGAAAGACAAATACCATATGATCTCACCTATAAGAGGAACCTAATGAACAAAACAAACAAGTGAGCAAAATAGAACCAGAGGCATGGAAACAAGGAACAGACTGACAGC
The DNA here is from genome assembly GCA_004026765.1 of Micronycteris hirsuta. Lineage (NCBI taxonomy): Eukaryota > Metazoa > Chordata > Mammalia > Chiroptera > Phyllostomidae > Micronycteris > Micronycteris hirsuta. The sequence continues at coordinate 67,312 of PVJI01001518.1, forward strand.
AACCAGAGGGGAGGGAGCAGAGGGATAAGGGAGAAAAGAATGGGACGGGTCTAGTCAAGGAACAGGTATAAATGACCATGGACATGGACAACAGTGGGGGGAGTGACTGTGGGAGCGGGGGCTAGGTGGGGCAGGGGAGAACAATGGGGGAGATTTGGGACAACTGTAATACAACAACAATAAAAAAATACAGGCAAATAAGCTCATGAAAAGATGCTCCACATCACATGTGATCAGGCAAATGTAAATTATACCGAGATACCACCACACACAAATTAGAATGCCAAAACCTGACACTGACACCAAATGCAGGTGAGGATGTGGAAAAGGAGCCCTCCATTTACTGCTGGTGGGGATGCAAAATGGTATAGCCACTCTGGAATACAGTTTGGAACTTTCTTACCAAATTAAACTTACTATTACTATGTGATCCGATAATTGTGTTCCTTGGTATTTACCCAAGGAAGTTGAAATTTTATGTCCACACAAAAACCTGCCCAAAAGGTCACAGGATTGATTCCCGGTCAGGGGACGTGAAAGGCCACCTACTGATTCCAACTATATGACATTGTGGAAAAGGCAAAACTGTAAGAGAGTAAAAAAGATCAGTGTTTGCCAAGAGTTGGGGGTACAGGATGGATGAATAGAAGTACAGAGGATTTTTAGGACAGGAAAACTATTCTGTATGATACTGTATGGTGGATACATATCATTATATGTTTGTCCAAACTCACAGAACATACACCAAGAATGAACCTTAATGTAAACTATGGAATTTGGGTGATTATATGTGTCAACATAGGCTCATTAATTTTAACAAATGTACCACTCTAGTCAGGGATGTTGATAATGGAGAAGTCTATGTATGTGTAGGGGCAGGAGGTATACGAGAAATCTGTACTTTGCTCTCAAGTTTGCCGTGAATCTAAAACTGCTCTAAAAAACTGTCTATAAAAATATTAATTAAATGCAAGCCACTTTCTTTCAATAAACCTCTAAACGTGAGATCTTTCTCAAAATTGAGATAACATCCTAACAAATTTGTGAAAGAAAAAAGGCCCCTTTTGTGCCAAGTGTAAAATAAGCACCTATTTTCAATGGCAGACTGAAGCACTGACCCCAGACAGCTGGCTAACTCACACAACATCCACGGCCTTGTGAAAAACAGGCCATTGTGCTCAGACGGGGCCTTTGGTATCTGAAGCCAGCAGCACTGGCACCCAGGGCAAGAACACAAGAGCCCCTATTCTTCGACCCCTGAGGAGAGAGCTGAAGGGCTCCAGGTTTCCAGTCCCAGGAACCAGGTTTCTCTATTAAGTGACACAACAGTCAGCATGTGCAGAATCCCAGGCAAAGAGAATGCTGACAAGAGCTTCCAACAGACCTGTCAAGCCTCAATCTCACTCCATGGAGGTGCCTTTAAGATATCACCCCAATGTTAAATATACCACCTTCAGGGTCACTTTATTTTTGCCCTGGACAGAATCAGAAAAAATAGACAAAAGATTCATTAATGTGCAGATGCTACCTTAAAGGTGCTTTTGTGTAAACACACAACCCCTAGGACAGGGGTATCAAACTCATTTTCACCAGGGGCCACATCAGCCTCACAGTTGCCTTCAAAGGGCCGAATGTAATTTTAGGACTGTATAAATGTAACCACTCCATAACTAGGGGCACATAGCTCAGCACTGCTGCCAGGTAGAAACAGGTGCTGGGCGGGATAAAACAAGGTGGAGGGACAGATTCGGCCCTCGGGCCTTGTGTTTGCCACCTGTGCCCTAGGATGTTTCTCACTTTGATAAATAACCTTTAGCAAATGCCAGTTTAGAAGGTCACATATTTTACCATGTATAATGTGCACTCACATTTCTCTGTACACTACGCACAGGATTATTACACCCATGTATATAATGTGTATCCTTATTTTTCCTTCAAAAATTTGGGCAGAAGACTTCTAGCCAAGATGGAGGCGAAAGTAGATGCACTGTGCCTCCTCATACAACCAAAAGAAGGACAACAACAAATTTAAAAACAAAAAACCACCAGAAGTGCCAAAAAAAAAAAACTGTATGGAAGTGCAACAACCAAGGAGTTAAAGAAGAAACATTCATCTTGACTGGTAGGAGGGGGGGATATGTGCAGCCAGGGTGGGGAGGACTTGCCGTGAGGCAGCAGCTGGCAGACCAGGTGGCTCCACACTTGCATGCTGATAAACCAGGAGGAACAACTGAGCAGTCAGACCACGAAACCAGGGTTCTAGCACGGGGAAATAAAGCCTCAAAACCTCTGACAATAAAAACCTGTGGGGGTTACCGTGGTAAGGAGAGTTCGTTGGAGGACCCAAGGGGTTCTCAAATGTACACAGACCCACCCACCCAGGAATCAGCACCAGAAGGGCCCAATTTGCTTGTGGGTAGTGGGGGAAATGACTGAAAGCCGGCCAAGAGCCAAGCAAGTGGCGTTGTTCCCTCTCTGACCCCTCCTCCACATACAGCGCCACACCGCAGCAACGTTGGTACTCCCATCCTGACAAATGCCTAAGGCCACACCCCTTACTATGTAATAGGCATGCCCAGTAAAAAATATGGCCCAAATGAAAGAACAGATCAAAGCCCTAAAAATAGAACTAAAAGAGGAAGAGATAGCCAACCAATCAGATGCAGAGTTCAAAACACTGGTAATCAGGACACTAACAGAAATGGTTGATTGTGGTCGCAAAATAGAGGAAGAAGTGAAGGCTATGCAAAGTGAAATAAAGAAAATGTACAGGGAACCAACAGTGAAGAGAAGGAAACTGGGACTCAGATCAAAGATTTGGAACAGAAGGAAGAAAAAAACATTTGATCAGAACAGAATGAAGAAATAGACTTCCAGGAAGTCCAGGAAGCTCAGAGTCCCAAAGAAGTTGGACCCAAAGAGGAACACACCAAGGCACATTATCATTAAGTTACCCAAGATTAACGATAAGGTGAGAATCTTAAAAGCAACAAGATAAAAGGAGACAGTTACTTATAAAGGAGTGCCCATAACACTATCAGCTGATTTCTCAAAAGAAACCTTATAGGCAAGAAGGAAATGGAAAGAAATATTGAAAATCATGAAAGGCAAGGATCTACATCCAAGATTACTCTATCCAGGAAAGCTATCATTTAGAATGGGAGGGCAGATAAAGTGCTTCCCAGATAAGGTAAAGTTAAAGGATTTATCACCACCAAGCCCTTACTATATGAAATAATACAGGGAGTTATCTAAGAAAAAGAAGATAAAAAATATGAGCAGTAAAATAACAACAAACTCACAACTATCAACAACTGAACCTAAAAACAAAAACAAAGTACACAACTAGAGCAGGAAGAGAATCACAGAAATGGAGATCACATGAAGGGCTATCAGCGGGCAAGGGGGAGGGAGAGAATGGGGGAAAAGGTATATGGAATAAAAAGCATATATGGTAGGTACAAAATAGACAGGAGGAGATTAAGAATAGTATGGGCAATTGAGAAGCCAAAGAACTCATATGTACAACCCATGGACATGAACTATGGGGGGAATGCTGGTGGAAAGGGGGTGCAGGGCAAAGGGGGATAGTTTTAAATTAGTTCAGTGCATAAAATCATTTGTAACCAATTTAAAAACATATGTCTGGGAGCACCAGCTGGTATGGCTCAGTTGGCAGGGCAACATCCCACAAACCAAAAGGTTGCTGGGGCACATGTGTGGGTTGCAGGTTTGGTCTCTGGGTGGGGTGCATATGGAAGGTCAGCCAATCGATGTTTCTTTCCATCTCTTTCCCATTCCCTTCCCCCTCTCTCTAAAATAAAATTAAAAAAATAAATAAAAACATGTCTGGTGGTTGAAAAGCAATCTTTTGATATATGCCTAATTACATCTAAATATCTAATTATATATAAATATATTTGTCCCAAAGAACAAACAAAACATAAAATTCAGTCAACTCTCTGTCATTGGTGTTGATGTAGAATAATGCCGGTTTGAATAACTTAAGGAATAATCAAAAAGAAACTGTCATTAAATCTGCATACTTAAATTTCATCCCTGGCTTGCCTCTTCTCTTGTTCTGTGGTTGACGAATTATGGGTGAAAGGGCTAAAACAAGCAGAAGTCACCTGAGGAACAAGGTAAAAAAAATCCCGAATCATCAAGAGCTGCTGTAAACACACATTCTCTTCAAGAAAACTGATCATAAATCCACATTTTTCCATCATCTCTTTGACACCAATCTGGAGATGAGAACAGTCAGATTGTTTCACATGACTGGAATTAAAAATTATGTTCTTAATAGAAATATGTTAAAATGAATTTTGGAAAAATTGTCATTTAACACTAAGAAAAACTGTGTAAAACCTGTCTGTAGCCCACTTTTTTCCCCTTTTTTAAGTGTATTTTATTGATTACGCTATTACAGTTGTCCCAATTTTTTTCTTCCCTTTATCCCCTTTCTGCCCTGCACCGCCCCCACACTCTAGCATTCCCACCCCTAAGTTCATGACCATGGGTTATACATAGAAGTTTTGAGATTCACTATTTCCAATACTATTCTTAACCTACTCTATTTTATGTCTACCAATTATGCTTCTTATTCCCTGTACCTTCCCCTGCTCCACTCTTGTTTTCCCTCTCCCCACTGATAACCTTCCATATGATCTCCATTTCTATGTTTCTGTTCCTGTTCTAGTTGTTTGCTTAGCTGTTTTTGTGTTTTAGGTTAAATTGTTGACAGCTGTTGTCATTTTACTGTTCACAGTTTTTGATCTTCTATGTCTTAGAAGAGTCCCTTTAACATTTCATATAATAAGAGCTTGGTGATGATGAACTCCTTTAAATTTACCTTATCTGGTAAGCACTTTATCTGCCCTTCCACTCTAAATGACAGCTTTGCTGGATAAAGTAATCTTGGATGTAGGTCTTTGCCTTTCATGACTTTGAATACTTCTAACCAGCCCCTTCTTGCTTGCAAGGTTCCTTTTGAGAAATCAGCTGATAGTCTTATGGGAACTCCTTTATAGGTAACTCTACTTTCCTCTTGCTGCTTTGAAGATTCTCTCCTTATCTTTAATGTTGCATAACAATTATTAAGTGCCTTAGGTCCAATTTCTTTGGGACTCTCTGGGTTCCTGGACTTCCTAGGAGTCTATTTCCTTTGCCAGATTGGGGAGTTTTTCTTCATTATTTGTTCAAGTAAGTTTTCAATTTCTTGCTCTTCCTTTTCTCCTTCTGGCACCCCTATGATTCGGATGTTGGAGCACTTAAAGCTGTCTCAGAGGTTCCTCAGCCTCTCCTCATTTTTTTGAATTCTTGTTTCTTCATTCTGTTCTGGTTAGATGTTAATTCCTTCCTTTTCTTCCGAATTGTTGATCTGAGTCCCCGTTTCCTTCCCATCACCGTTGGTTCCCTGTGTATTTTCCTTTATTTCACTTTGTATAGCCTTCATTTCTTCCTTCATTTTGCAACCAAGCTCAATTAATTCTGTGAGCATTCTGATTACCAGTGTTTTGAACTCTGCATTTGATAAGTTGGCTATTTCCTCACCACTTAGCTCTTTCTCTGGAGTTTTGATCTGTTCTTTCTTTTGAGCCATATTTCTTTTCCTTGGTGCACCTGTATGTTTTAAGTAGTGGAGTCTTAGTTATTCACCAGGACAGGGCAACCCACATTGCTGCGGTGTGGAGCTGTCTTTGGGGGAGGGGTCAGAGAAGGAACAATGCCACTCATCAGCTCTGCTCTAGCCCCACTTCCCAAGAAACTCTCCTTTGAGACTGGGAGTTTCCCCCACCTTTGCAGTCCCCAGAATTTTTCTAGCTACACGTTTTGAATCTTTAGTTTCCCGGTCAGCCAGCCCCTCCTAGCCCGCACCATTTGCTGCCTTGCCAGGCGTCCTTACTGCCAAGCTGTCCATCTCCACCCCTCCTAGCAGTCTGGATGCATGTTTCTTTAACTCTTTAGTTATCAGAGTTCCATGCAGTTTGATTCTCTGGCAGTTCTGGTTGTTTATCGCTTTTAAATTTGTTGCTATCCTTCTTTTGGTTGTGCAAGGAAGCAAATTGTTTCTACCTATGTCTCCATCTTGGCCACAGCTCCCTATACCCCCAAATTTTATCCACTCCCTCCTGAAAGCTAATTCATCTTCTTCACTTGTTGTAGGGTAAATGGAGGCGATCTGGCCTCCTCGCCCAGGTGTCTGGGCAACTAAGGGAAGCAGTTTCCCATACTTTTGAGAATTGGCCTGATAAACAGTGTTCTCATAGCCTTGAAATTGGGTCTGATAAACAGTTCCTGTATCCTTGAGTGGGCTCGCATGCATAGTATGAAGCTCTGTTGCATACGATCTATTGGCACCCTGCCAGCTTTGTTTCTTTCTAGTATTTAAGGGGGTAGGGACTCCCTGCTGGGTGCCACACTGGGGGACAGCTGACATGTAGAGACATGCAGGGACATGCAAGGAGATACATGCAAGCTTGCAGCGTGCATGGATCACCCATCCTTGAATAAAGGCATGTCAGATATCCCAACAGCTCTGTGAATATTCTTCCATCTGCCCAAATACTGTGAGCCTGTCTAGCCTTGAACGGTCGCAACATACTTGTTCAATTTCCATACCCTAACATGGTATTCAGAATCCAAAGACTTGGGGTAAAACTAGGAATCCTCCCTCTCCTAAACCTTCAGGCATGAAATTATGTTGCTGTTTCACTTATTCTTTCAACAATGATTTCATACCTACTCAATGTCAGGTTGAGGAAGGGGGACACAAAGCCTTTTAAAGCCTTTCGGCTTTTAAAGACAGTCTCAGCATGTTCACAAAATCAGGGGTGGGGGTGGAGGAGAGCAGCAAGATGGCTTCTATAACTTCCTCTCCATTACAACTCTGTCCCACTGAGACTTCCCAACTGAACCAATGCAAGTAATCTCACTGGCTTCAGCCTTTTCCTATTCCCATCCCGTTCCCATACCTCCAACACAGTAATCTTCCTGGCACCAATTTGGTCGGGCAATCCTACTAACCTAAAACCTGACACTCCTTAACCTGGCATTCAGGACCCTATACCACATCCCCTCATTGGGCCACAATAGGCCAAGGCTTGTCCAAGACTAGCCCTCTTCTCTGAGTAAACTAATTCCATTTACCCTGACAAATAAATCCTGTATCTTCCCACCTTTAGGCCTTTCCTACCATCATTTATCCTGCACCTGAAATGTTCTCTTTATCCACACCAACCACCCACCCACCCATCTCATATATGCAGCTGTCCCAAATCATTCAGGCTAAAAGTTCTCTTTTTCACCTTGGATTATCTGACAACACATTCTCCTTTCAGTGTGATTTTAGCACCTCCTTTTGTAGCAAATAACACAGTACTTATCACATGCTGCCTTAAATGATAATGTGTATGCTTCTATCCTCACAATTAGAATTTAGTGACCTAGAGGCTATGTCTAATACATGTGTAACACCTATGTTGTCCTTAATGTGATCCTCAGTAGATGCTCAATATTTTTTTAGTGAATTAACATAGATTTAAGTGAGCAAAATAATAATTTTCATACCTGTTACAAGTTACTTACATATACCTGAAAACTAACATCCAGTGTTTTTTTAATTCCTGCCTATTTAACATATATCAGAAAGTTCATTCCTTTGTCTCAAAAACTTGACTTTAGAAATGGAACCTAAGGAAATGTCCCCAAAGACATAAAGTATTATATTATTATTTATGAGCGTTTAAAAAAAGAAAACCCTAAAGAACAAAATCAAAGGGCTTAAGAAATGCTAGTATAATTAGCAGCATCGTGATTAAATAAATTATAGAACTTATATAACTTAGAAGCATAACCTATTGTAATTAACAATCATATTGTTGGTGGTAATAGGGTACCAGGTGTTAGTTAGACCTCAGTTCAGCAATCTCAGTACTTGAGTTCTGGCTAAGAAAGAATTCAGAGCCAAGACTCAAACTATTAAGAGAAAGTTTATAAAGTTACAGAGGTAGAAGAAGTGGGCTGTAGAAGAAATGAGCATAGGAAACAAGGTATAGAGGCAAAAGAAGTGTCCTTGGAGCTTAGGAGAAAGCAAGAGAGGCAAGGAAAATGAGCCTAGGGGAAGGAGGTGAGAAAAGGCACAGGTGTGATCCATAGAGTACCACTAGGTCCTCACTCTTGAGGGTATTTATCTGAAGGTCTCAGGGGAAGATACCAAAGAATACCGGAAGAGGTCCTCAACCTCTGGGCCTCAGATCAGTACCAGTCTGGCCCTGGTAGGAACCAGTGCACAGTAGGAAGTGGGCTTGAACGTAATTTGCCTGAATCATCCCGAAACCATCCCCCCTCCCTGATCTGTGGAAAAATTGTCTTCCACGAAACCAGTCCCTGGTGCCAAAGAGGATAGGAACCACTGCAATAAAATATTCATCAGCTTTCCAGATGTGGCCTTTACAGGGTTGTGGTCTCCATTGACTGGTCAGCGCCAGGGTTCATTTTAAGCCTCTGGAGGGAGTTAACTGCTTTATTCTATGAGCTGACCTAATGGGACCTGTCCTGTAGTTTCCTGTCTTTGAATGGAAGTCAGATGGGGCTTTTCTCCAGCCCCCCTGTTCTTCTCTAAGGGTGTGGGGTCTACTGCACAACTAGCTACATGCCAGGGGAGAAAAGATCAGGGGGAGGATCTGACCCACACAACAAGGACAATCTAGGGGAGGAAAGGGTACTGCAGGGGTGAGGTCTTAATAACAATACTTATTCCAATGCTTGGTCACCCACTTCTGCCCATTGCTAGGTGCCTGGGACTTTCTGCCTGGTGACATTCCATACATGGCCTATTGTCCTGCTCTGTCATGTCTGTCTGACTACCTACCATAGTATGTTAGATTATTTTAAAGTATCAATTTTATGAGAAAAAAATTACAGTCGTAGTTACAGCATGTATGTAAGAAACATATATCCACATGTATGTATGTAAATACATAAATCTGAAAGGAAATGAATCAGTGAATAAATGGATAAATAAATACCTGCATTTTGGTCATTCCCTATCACATAAACTTGCTTTCTGACCCACAGACATTTTTAAAAAATTTTTAAAGGTATACACTATATACACTACACACACACACACACACTATCAGGGTGTCCTTGTATATATTCATATTAATATAAAAATAATAATTTAAAATATTAAAAATGCCAATTTAAAATATGAAAATAGAAATAGAGGCATGGATACATGGAATAGACTGGTAGCTGTCAGAGGGGAGCAGGAACTGGATGAAAGGTGAAGGGATTAGCCAAAGAACATATATACATGACCCATAGATACAGACAAGTGTGGTGATGGTGAGGTAGGGGGCGAGGGCTGGGTGGAGGGAGGCAAAGGGGAGTAGAAATTGGGACATCTGTAATACTGATAACAATAAAAATAAGGGAAAAATAAAGAACAAATTAAAAAAGAAGTAGATCAATACACCTGATAAATGTCATCCAAATACCATGGTATGGGCAAAGATCATGAGAAACCTCCTCTCAAATAGGGAAAGGAACCACTTAATTTAATCACTTGTAGTTTTCATCGTTCCAAAAGCTTAATTTTGTGAGTTTCTAAAACACATTGTTTATGTAGGAAAAACTGTACAGAGTTATAGATTCTATTTGTTTTATGACTCTTCAACATCTTTTTCATTTGGATCTACAGAGGAAGTACGATAATAAAATGGTAAAAATTAGATTTTTATAATTATTTTTATAGTATTTAATGGCTAGTGTGTTAAGAAAAATCTTTCTAAGTTGCTCTATCTACAGATACCCAGTTAGAACCATATTAAATCTGTGGTGCAACTAAATTTGGGGAGGTTAGATAGTAAATTATACAACAGGTGCTTTTTTATGTGTTTGTTGATATTTAAGTGTACTATCCTAAGTTTATTCTGCATAATCCTAGGTTTACAGTTTCTAAAACATTTGGAAATTAAATTTTAAAAAATGATGTAAATACACTTATAAAGTTATTTCCAATAGCCTTTCAGTTATAAAACAGGCTTTCTTGGGAACTAGTGAGTCCCTACTATTACTGGTGTTCAAACATAAACTTTGGTAGGAATTTTCTCAGAAGACAAAAAATAGTACAAATATCAAATGGGTAATTAAAATAGATTTTCTTTAAAATTAGTCCCATCATGCCCTGGCCTGATAGATCGGCTGGTTAGTTACACCATCATTCTGATACAGCAAGGTTTCAGCTTCCATGCCAGGTCAGGGCACATATAAGAATCAACCAATGGCCCTGGCTGGTGTAGCTCAGTGGACTGAGCGTGGGCTGGGAACCAAAGGATCCCGGTTCGATTCCCAGTCAGGGCACATGCCTAGGTTGCAGGCCAGGTCCCCATGAGAGCCATGTAAGAGGCAACCACACATTGATGTCTCTCTCCCTCTCTGTCTCCCTCCCTTCCCCTCTCTCTAAAAATAAATAAAAATAAAATCTTAAAAAAAAAAAGAATCAACCAATGAATGCATAAGTAAGTGGAACAATGAATCAATGTTTCTCTCTCTCTCTCCCCACCCTCTTCCTCCCTCTCCCTCTCTCTCTCAAACCAATAAAAAAATTTAAATCAATCCCACTACTTAAGATTTTTTTCACTGACTGGTTAAATAAAACCATTTTTTTCAGAGTGAAATTCAATTTTCCTAGTAACAATGGCAACTACATTTTACAAATGCTTATTTTTATTTTGAATTATTTCATATTTTATCTATCTACTCATTAGTTCAATGAGGGAGAATAACTCCACTTATATGATATCATTTCACCATTTACACTATATAGCAGTAATGGCATTGTACGGTCAACAGCAAAGTGATTTAAAAAAATTCTTTACTTCCATCTATTAAAAAGAATTTGAAAACCAAGCAGTTTGTGTTTAATCTAGTTCACAGGAATCCTTATTTATTCCTGATTGAATTCAATAATTTTCCCACAATGACCATGAAAAGTCATGTTAAACTGAACTGTTACTCAGTGAAGTGCTCTGTTATTTAGAATGCATGATGGGGTGTGGGGAGTATTAATTGCCATAAAGACAAGGACTATATAACATCTAAATGCAATGCTTCTTTCTTGTTTAAAAAAACAAGCATTCTTCTGCACAGGATTATAGATGATATTTTTAATATGTTTTTTCTAAATTGCCTACAATAAATATATTGTTACTATAATCAAGGAGAAAAACAATAAATATTGTTTTTAAAGTATAAAATCATTCTTTTTGGCCTCAAAATGTAAATATGATATGGCAGATCATTTCTTGATTAATTTTATTCATATTACATTTAAGATTACATGACAACACAGATTTGCCAAAAGTAAGTTTCAAAACCACAGCCCTCCTTTCAGTAATTTCATATCTGGATATATGTCTAAAATAATTAAAAGCAAACACTAAAACAGATGATTATATACTCACATTCACAGCATTATTCACAATGGCTGAAATGTGGAAGCAACCCAAGTGTCCCTCAGGGAATGAATGGATAAACAAATGTGGTACATACATACAAGGAAATATTATTCAGCCTTAAAAAGAATAAAATCCTGATAGATGATCCTCCTGGAACACAAGAGGGGCCTGAGGAGCTGTCAGGAGGCTGTCTTAGTCTGTTTGAGCTGCTATAACAAAATGCCACAAACTAGATGGCTTATAAACAACAAATATGCCCTGGTTGGTGTGACTCAGTGGACTGAAGACCAGCCCGAGAACCAAACAGTCTCTGGTTCGATTACCAGTCAGGGCACACTCCTGGGTTGCGGGCCAAGTCCGTAGCATAAGGCAAGCAAGAGGCAACCACACATTGCTATTTCTCTCCCTCTCTTACTCCCTCCCTTCCTCTATCTCTAAAAATAAATAAAATCTTTAAAAAAACCTAAACAACAAAATTATTTTTCACAGTCTGGAGGCTTGAAGTCCGAGATCAAGGTACTACCATGGTGGGGTGAGGGTCTTTTTCTGGGTTGCATACTTCTCGTTTTGTCCTTACTTAGTGGAAGGGACTCAAGATCTCTTTGGATAAGGTACTAAACCCATTTGTGATGGCTCCATCCTCAAGATTTAAGAGCCTCCCAAAGGTTCTAATACCATCATATTGGGCATTAGGATTTTGCCCCAGGAATGTGGGGCAGGGGGTAGGGGAAGGGCACATTCAGACCAGAGCAGGGTACATTTCCTAATCTCCACCCTAGCCCTCTGGCAGCTGTCATGAGAAAGGTTCTCAATGCCTCCTGGGTTATGGTGAAATACGGGGTTTTCTACATACTCCTCCACCTTGCCCAAAACAGAGTTCTGGAACATAAAGCCACTTAACTGCAGTCTTGGTTTGGCTTCCCAGCAATGGAATATCTCATGATTCATGTAGTCATTGGCCTCTTTTATTTCAGTGTCACCCTTTTTGATGTGCTGGACAAGGGTTTCAGGAATCTGACTTCTTTGACTTATTCTTCTCTTCTCTGTCCACATAGATAATCCACCATATGAATCCGAAATTGGCTTGCTGTATCTTTACAGGTCAACTCAATCAGGTCACAGCCTTGCCTTGTCTTGTCTGAGTGAGTTCAACAAAAAGTAGTCATAAGTGACTCCAAGAAACCGACAACTGCTACAAACCAAATAGTAATCTTTAGATGTGAGCAAGATAAAGAAGATTGTTCACTACCAAAATTCACCTTTTCAACTTCACTGTTTGTAAGTACAATACAGTCTTGTCTTCCTCCACTAAACCCACCATCCTGGGGAGCAGACACATTCTCTCTTCTCCTTTCCTGAATAATTTTCCAGTTCCAGGTAGAATGCTTCATGAAGCAGCAGTTCTCAGTATGACCGCTGCCCATCTCACACAATGTTATTTTGTCCCTGAGCTACAAGCAGGTAGGCTGCTACTCTCTGATTTCATAGAAACGGCAAGCAAAATCAAGTGAGTTTAAAAAGAAAAAGAGAGAAATTTGCTTCATCTTCCCAGAAAGCTCTGCAACTGCAATACAGTCTGTTTTCTAATGGATTCTAACAGGAAATAACAGCATTATTGCCAAATCTAAACCTACAATAATAAAGTACTGTGTAAAAGATTAGGATGAATAGTAAGGATAGATTTTTTTCAAAGTAGTACCACCCAGCAAACCTTGTTGACATCAGTGGGCCCCCTTCACTACCCATATACACAACCAGCGACCCCCAATACCAGGGACCTGGGAGAACGGTAGCAGAGCTATCTACCACATGGAATTTCCAGAGCCCATTCTGCCTTCTCAACTTTTAACCAACAAAGCAGTATCTTAAAATATATAATCTTAATTAATCTGCTTTAATTGCTGCTACTATTTGCTCAAATCTAACTCCAAGAACAAAACTCAAAACTAACCAACTAACTACAAAGCAAAGTATCTCCAGGAAAGTCTTTCAGTCTTTATCTTATAACACAAAATTTCTTATGGCTATGTCAAAGTGTGCATCATTTAAAAATGCTATGGAAGTGAACAAGCATGCAAAAATGTCAATAAAAATTTCTTTGCATCTTTATAATTTACTGAAATCAATTAAAGTCAAAAGCACCATGTCTATGAAGACACAAAATGGGCAGTTTAGAACAGAACAAAATGCTAATTTCACAGGCTGTTAAAAAAAAACCTAAGATAGGAAAGCTGACAAATGTTCACAGTATAAGAACATCTTGTAAAAAGTGCATAAACCTGAAATTCATAAGGGTCTAATTCAGAAAGAGAAACAGTCATTTTAATAAAAAAATTAGGACTTCCGGCCAAGATGGAAGCATAGGTAGAAACACCATGCCTCCTCGCACAACCAAAAGAGGAAAAACAGCAATTTAAAAAACAAAAACAGCCAGAACTGACAGAAAATCTAACTGAGTGGAAGTCCAACAACCAAGGAGTTAAAGAAGACATGTTCATCCAGACCGGTCAGCGGGGCAGAGACTGGCAGAGAGCACACAGCGAGAAGGAGGTTCATGGAGCGGTACCAGCAACACTGCAGCTGCCCAGAGAGAGCTGCGGCGGGCGTGTCTGGCCAAAATGCAGCCAGTGCACACAGTGAAACCCGAGGCTGGCCCACCCAGACCCAGTGGGGCCGACACTGGCGGACTGAGCAGTCCCTCGTTAACACGCAGATAAACCAGGAGGAAAAGCTGGGGAGCCGAACAGACCGCGCAAACCACCATCACGGGGAAATAAAGCCTCAAACCACGGATTGAAAACACCTGTGGGGGCTGAGGTGGCAGCAGGAGGAACTCCTGGCCCCACAGGAGAGTTCATTGAAGAGACCCACAGGGACTTGGAACTATGCAGGCCCACCCACACACCCCGGAGCCAGCACAGAAGGACCCAACTCGCTTGTGGGTAGCAGGGGAAGTGCAGAGAGCAGAGCAAGTGCCATTGTTCTCTCAGGCCCCGCCCCCACAGGCATCATCACAACACAGCAGCATGGGTTTCCCTGCCCTGGTGATCACCTAAGGCTCCACCCCTTAAAGTAACAGGTGCACAAAGGGAAAAAAAAAAATGGCCCAAAAGAAAGAACAGATCAAATCTCCAGAAAAAATACAACTTAAGTGACGAAGAAATAGCCAGCCTATCAGATGCACAGTTCAAAACACTGGTAATCAGGAAGCTCACAGGATTGGTTGAAATTTGGTCGCATTTAGATGAACAAATGAAGGATACGCTAAAGGAAATGAGGGGAAATGTGCAGGGAACCAATAGGGATGGGAAGGAAACTGGGACTCAAATCAACAGTGTGGACCAGAAGGAAGAAAAAAACATTCAACCAGAAAAGAATAAAGAAACAACAATTTAAAAAACTGAGGAGAGGCTGAGGAACCTCCAGAACATCTTTAAATGTCCTAATATCCAAGTCATAGGGGTGCCAGAAGGAGAAGAGGAAGACCAAGGAATTGAAAACTTATTTGAACAAATAATGAAGGAGAACTTCCCCAATCTGGCAAAGGAAATAGACTTGCAGGAAGTCCAGGAAGCTCAGAGAGTCCCAAAGAAGCTGGACCCAAAGAAGAACACACCAAGGCACATCATAGTTACATTACCCAAGGTTAAAAATAAGGAGAGAATCTTGGCAACAAGAGAAAAGGAGGCAATCACCTACAAAGGAATTCCCATAAGACTGTCAGCTGATTTCTCAAAAGAGACCTTTCAGGCAAGAAGGGGCTGGAGAGAAGTATTCAAAGTCATGAAAGGCAAGGACCTACATCCAAGAATACTCTATCCAGCAAAACTTTCATTTAGAATGGAAGGGCAGATAAAGTGCTTCTCGGATAAGGTCGAGTTCAAGGAGTTCATCATCACCCAGCCTTTATTATATTGTTAAAGGGGTTTATATAAGGCATGGAGGGATATCAACAGGGAAGTGGGAGGGGAGAGAAGAAGAAAAAGTATGGAGAATAAGTAGCATAAGCAGTAGGTAGAAAACAGACAGGGGGAGGTTAAGAAAAGTATAGGAAATGTAGAAGCCAAAGAACTTATGTGTATGACCCATGGACAAAAACTAAAGGGTGGGGAATGGGGGGGGTGTGGGGCGGAGGGGAATAAAGGGGGGAAAATGGGACAACTGAAATAGCATAATCAATAAAATATGTTAAAAAAATAAATAAAAATAAATTAAAAAATTAAGGTTTTCAGCTTTCAAGTTCATAAAAGTCTCAGACTTTTGCCCTGGGTGGTGTGGTTCAATGGATTGAGTACCAGCCTGCAAACCAAAGGGTCAGCAGTCAGGGCACATGCCTGGGTTGTGGTCCAGGCCCCCAGTAGGGGGCGCACAAGAAGTAACCACACATTGATGTTTCTCTCCCTCTCTTTCTCTCTCCCTCCCCCTCTCTAAAAATAAATAAATAAAATCTTAAAAAAATAAAAGTCTCAGACTTTTTAAAATTTTTCTTAATATAGATAATCATGCTTTTCTGCTAAGGTCCCCCTTTTCAAAAGTGTTTGCAAACTTATCCCCAACTTGAGTTTTACCCAACTTAATTCATTTTAGGTCTATATACTTGAGAATACTTTATGAAAACTTAAGTATGGCTTTTAAAAATACATCTCTGAGAGCCCTGGCTGGTGTAGCTCAGTGGATTGAGCGCGGGCTGGGAACCAAGCGGTCCCGGTTTGATTCCCAGTCAGGGCACATGCCTGGGTTGCGGGCCAGGTCCCCGTGAGGGCCATGTGAGAGGCAACCATACATTGCTGTTTCTCTCCCTCTCTTTCTCCCTCCCTTCCCCTCTCTCTAAAAATAAATAAAAATTTAAAAAAAAATCTTTAAAAAAAAAATACATCTCTAAGAAAAATTATTTCCAATTGGCCTTCTCTGAAATTTGCTTCCCCCAACCATCCACTACCCACCTCCAACATCTCATCCCTTTCACCAATCCCCCACAACAAACAGAACTAAGGCTTCTACAGTTGTGTCCAAACCGCTAACCTTGATCTTCACCCTACTACAGCTTATTGGACACCTTTCACAGGGGAGACATCCCATTAGTCGAGGTGAGTGAATTCAATCCTCTCTCTTGGAAAATTGAAACACCAAGATTCTAGCCAGCCTTCTGTGGTCCTAGAATTAAGGACGTTGGGGTGGCCATTTACCACCATGTATATATAAAAAGAAGAAAGAAAGGAAGGGAGGAAGGGGGAGAGGGAGTAAAGGAAGGTACTTTATAAAGAGAATAAAGATTTACAGAAAAATAAATTGTGACGTAAAAAAAAGATAAACCCCTCTGGCTGGCGTACCTCTGTGGATTGAGCACGACCCTCAAACCAAAGGGTCGCCAGTTCGATTCCCAGTCAGGGCACATGCCTGGGTTGGGGGCCAGGTTCCCAGTAGGGGGTGCACAAGAGGCAACCACACATTGATGTTTCTGTCCCTCCCTTTCTCCCTTCCCCTGTCTAAAACTAAACAAATAAAATCTTTTTTTAAAAAAAGATAAGACCAATTAAAACAGACAAGACAATTTAAAATACTGAAAGTGATGCTGCCTCATTCTTACAAGCTGTCCAACTCTCAACTCCCATTCCTATGAGATTCAGCTATGCTCCTTGCCTTGCTTTCCAATAAATACCCTCATGTACTTCCAATAACTCTTCCCTCCCCCACTCCCCACCCATTTTGCTCAAGAGAGTGTCAGTGGACTTTTACATATAACCAAAAGAATCTTAATTAATGCTTGTGGTAGGTAGCCTCCAAGATAGCCCCAAAATATCTCCAGATACGCTCTCTTGTATACCATACCACACACAGTGGGTCGAATTTTAGAAGGTCACTTCCAAACTTGGGTTATAAAAAGGCTGTGGTTTCCATCCTGGGGGTCTTTTTTGCTCTCTCTCAGAGCTGCCCTATGTAGAGGCGAACATGGCAAGAAACTAGTGTCAAAAGCTAAAAACCAGCAAGCACCTGATGCCAGCAACAGCCACATAAGTGCGTCTGGAAGAGATTCTCTCCTAGCTGGGCCTTGAGAGGACCACAGCCCCAAGTGCCAGCTCTACTGCTATCTCCCGAAAGACCCTGAGCGAGAGGCTCCCAGCTAAAGTGTCCCGGAGTCCTGAACCACACCTGAAGTAATAAATACTGTTGTTCCAAGCCACTAATCATTGGGGTAGTTTGTTGCACAGCTCGATGACTGACACAGTTCCCTAAGACATAGTTCTCAGTCAGATTAACATCAAGTTAAAAAAATAACATAAAGATGGAGGTAAGATTAATTTCTTCTTGGGCATTATCTAACCTTGTTATGAAAACTAGTGTGCACCAAGAAAAAGGCTATGACTCTCCACAGCAGGGGACTTGCTCTCAGACTAAGAATGACCATGAACTAGCTGTGTTATGCTAAGGAGCAACGAACGCCTCATAGCAGTTCAACTGCTTATCTCTAAAGTACAGATATCTATGGTCCTTCATGGTATAAATATGCTGTGATTCTACAAGGGCTATTTCTTCATATTCAACCAAAAGATCATATTGCTTTTATAGTTCTGAGGACACTGATTCTGTCTTCCATGTCACAACTTTGAATAATCATTTCCCAGAATCCAGAGTATATGCAAAAATACATTAAGAAACTGCTCCAATGCACATCTATCCATTATGAAGCTTTTAGAATAAATGTCCTAAGGAGCATAATTCATTAATTAACTACGATGTTTGGAGACTAAGCACCCAACAAGTTCAACACTACCTTCTGACTTCAAAACGAACCTCTGTGCCAATCCACCCAGGACCTTTCAGAAGCAGCTTCCCTCTGCCAGCAGCACCCTTTCTAAGTGTCGTCCCCACTCCCACTCCTCCTGCTCTTGCCATCAAACTGTCTTTGCAGAGCCTTCCCTGAACGCATCCTCCCACGACCCAGGGCAGAGGCAATCCTCCTGACCTCCCTTCTACCTCAGTATATGATGTACAGCACAATAATCACTTATTTACATATCTATCTGTCTCCTTTCCTAGATTATTAGGTCCTATGGGCAAGGTCCAAATTATGTTGATCTTTGCATTCCCAGCATTCAGCAGGGAGCCTGGAACTTAGGCCCTGGATTGACCTATGTTTGCTGACCTACCAAACAACTGAACCTCAAGCTCATAATGGGGCATCAAATATCCACACTTACAGAAAAATGTCCCCCTCCTCAAAGTCATGCCTGTAAGCCTGGTCATCATGGGCATTGTTAATTCCCCCCCAAAATGATAGAGAACAGACATTTCTGAGCCAACATTTGCCTACTGAATTCCATTTTTCTCCAACTTCTCTGCGGTTGAAAAGAATACATTCAAGAAACATTTCTACATAGTGAATTTACCACTTGCTAGAAACGTCACTTTAAAAGAAAAGGAATTTCTCAGCCTGTCTAGTCCTTTAGCATTCTGCTTATATGGCCTCTTTATCTAGTGAGAATTCCAAACTAATGAACTGTCACCATTTTTGAACTCTGAGGGGGGAAAAAAACAATAAAGAAGCTTTGTAATCAGTTTTTCAGCCACAGCCACCCCATGTAATGATACCACACATCAGCATTAATTCATTTTCAAATAAAAATGGTAACAAGAGACATGTATTCTATATAGACTTCGGTGGAATAAAACATGAAATGAAGACCAAAATATCATATTCCAAGCACCTTATAATATCAAAATTAGATCAATTATTTACACATTCAGAAGCAATCAGAACAACATGGCTAACTTAGATCTCAGTGGTTGTTTCTACCATTGGCTGGTTACACTGAACCACCAAACTGCATAATGAGAAATGGCTCATTTGTTGGGCTGAAAACATTCAAAAGGAACGCTGGTCTTTATCAAGAAAATATGATTTCAAGTTCATTATAAAATACCCATTTATAAATAATACCAAAATAATTAGCTACCTGTGCACTAAAAGCATAAAAGAGGTTCTATAAGGGCATCTAGTACTGAGCACTTCTATTCAGCTTGTTCCAGTGGTTTTATATGCTTAACATGAAAATACTTAAAACATTCTGTAATCATAATTTTTTGTTTCAGAATTGCATTCCTGCTCTTCACAAACTGCTAAGCACCCCTACGGAAGTTGTAAAAACTGTATTTTGCCGTATTTTGTATAAACGGACTTTCTAGATTATTTGCATTTCAAAAGCATCTGAAAGAACCAAAGAATACATTTGACTTGGGTAAGGTTTGACCTTCTATGAGAGACCTCTTATTTCATGGAAATAGGCATACTAGGCTTCTAAAACTTTAGATTCACTCTAAAAACAGTATGTAAGGTCACAATGGAGGAGCTCAGAATACAAAAAGAACAACGAGAAAATAACCAAAGTCTGGCTGCTTCTGCATGGTCTGCGTTGATCTGAACAGTCACCTTCTGTATCACTTCCAGATATGCCACATCAACAGGGAGAGGCTCTTGACACAGAGCAGGCTAGTGGTGGCCAGAGGGAAGGGGAATTGAAGGACTGGGTAAAAGAGGTGAAGGGATTAAGAAGTACAGATTGGTAGTTACAAAATAGTCACTGGGATGTAGAGTACAGTATAGGGAATATAGTCAATATTGTGATAATCATGTATGGTGCCAGGTGGGTACTAGAAATATCGGGGGACCACTTTGCAAAGTACATGATGTCTAAACACTATGTGATACACCTGAAACCAATACAAAATAATATTAAAAGTAAACTGTGATTGGAAAATAAAAAGCATTAAAAAATAAAACAACAAAGAGAGACTCATTCTCATAACTTCACAGACAGCCCCAGGAATAGTAGTAACAACGACCCCTTGGTGTTCCCATCTTTCTACCAAGGCCCTTTTTAATCCTGGAGTAATAGGACAAGCAGCCCAATTTCCCTCAGTGCTCTACACGCTCAGTGTTGAAAACTGCCTCTCTAATGAATGAATAGCTGTACTTTTATATTGAGTTGGCCAAAAAGTCCGTATGGCTTTCCCGTAAAATAAAACACACATTTTTCATTTTCACAAATAACTTTATTGATTTGGATATTTTAAGTATGTCAGCTATCTCCAGCATGGTATAACAATGATTGTTCCCAATTAATGTCTCAATTTTGATCACTATCAACTTTAAATGGTCTACCCAACCAAGGAGCATCATCCACTAAGAAATCTCCAGCATGAAACTTCACAAACCATTCTTGACACTTTCGATCAGCCATAGCACCTTCTTCATAACTGCACAAATCGTTTTTGGCATTTCACTCGTTTTTATCTTTCTTGAAACAATAAAGCATAATATGCCAAAAATGTACCTGATATTCTTTCATCTTCAGTATTAAAATAGCTACACAAAAATTTACCAATTTTGATGTTTTTTTAATTACATGCTGATATGACAGTTGTCACAATATAACCCAACAAAATTGTTTCAAATGAAGTTAAAAACAACAAAGCACTACTAGAGCCATCTTACAGAAAAAACAAAACAAACTTTTTGACCAACCCAATAATAACGTTTCCTAACAAGTATGTTGGACATGGGCAGAGCAGGAGTTGATAACAGACTTTCAAGCCTCTGGCTTTAAAAACATCTTCAACTTTAAGAATAACTTCCATTTGTATCTTTATAAATACATTTACATCTAAGGACTGACATCTTTGGTTTAAATATTCTTAGAGGCAATGTTTTATTGTCAGGAATGCAACAGTACATTTTTTGGAGCTTTCTACACCTATGCAAGTTACAAATCAGGATTTGAATTTCCAAACCTCTATTTCCAGAAACCCACACTACCAGTTCCTTGTTCTAGCAGCAGTGTGCTCAGGTAAAGAAAATGACTCTTGAAATCATATAATTTAAATGAGTTCATCTGTAAATATTTTTTCCTTAAAAAAAGTGTAACAATGAAACACAGATACAACACACATACGACACACACTGAGGAGTTTCTTTCCTCCTAAAGGTTTCTATTAAGGCTAGCCATAACCAGACAGATTGAATTGTGGTCCCACTGCACCAAGGTTGTGGTTTCAATCCCCAGTCAGGGCATGTGCAAGAATCAACCACTAAATGAGTGGAGCAAATAATCAATGTTTCTCTTTCTCTCCCTTTCTCTCTCTCTCTCTCTCCACCCCACACTTCTCCCCCCCCTCTCTTCCCCTCCTTCTTCCATCTCTCTCTCGTTCCTCTTCCCTTTCTCTCTCTCTCCCTTCCCCCCACCACTCTCCCTTCTTCCCCCTTTCTTTCCCCCCATCCTCACTCTCTAAAATCAATAAATACAAAAATAAAATAAAATAAGGATGTCCTTGAAAACGAGACCACTATATCAAATATCCATTCTATTCACTGCCTACCTCAGGAGGCCAGGTGTTCCAGATGAAGTTGATGAGAGACTTCAAAAAGTCCACCAAAATACAAAATCGCTGAGCACTCTAACCAAGCCTAAGCTATATTCACAAAATATAGATCACAGCTTTACAAACTGTATCAGGCATTCCATTTTTATACTCATCAGAACAGACTCTAAAAAGGAAAGTCCTCTATGAGTACTAATAAAATAAGAAATCTCACACAAAGTAGTAGCTGATTTTTAAATTGAAGTAAAAAATAAAAAATAAACCCTGGCTGGTATGACTCAGTGGACTGAGTGCTGCCCTGTGAATCAGGGGTTGCTGGTTCGATTCCTGGTCTAGGGCACATGCCTGGGTTGTGGGCCGGGTCCCCAGTGGGGAGCACACAAGGGCCACATGCACACTGATATTTCTCTTTCTCCCTCCCTTCCCCTCTCTAAAAAGAAATAAAATCTTTTAAAAAATAAAATAAATATTTAAAAAAATAAAACTGCTGGTTACAAAAAGAAAAATTTATCACACCTTCCAGTATATCATACAAAAAAGAAAGAAGAAGAAGGTATAAGGGAAGAAAATTAAGTGATTATTTAATTTGAGTAAAGAAATCACACAACTTCTGATGCTAATAGAAACTATACTACAATCCACGGTCTGAATTGCAGGCAATGTCTTTTTCTGTCAATAATACTACTAGGAGCACCACCTTAGAACAGGGTATTAATTCTAATGAGTACAAACGAGCACTGCAACCCTGTGCAAAACTAGTGCAGGAGGGCAGGACATCACTCACATCAAGTCTGAAGCTAATGGTGGGTGCCTGCTGGAGCTGAGGAGCCTAGAGTCTATGATGTCCAACCTGAGGCCTTGAATGTGGGAAAGTGGCAAAGACAGCAGAACCTTCGGGAAGTTACTATAAGTTTTCCTTGAATCCTACAGCCTGTAGCTAAATGGTTATAGAGACTTGCCCCTGCTGAGGAAATTATATTTGGCAACGCCTGGAGACACTTTTTTTTTTAAGATTTTATTTATTTATTTTTGGAGAGAGGAGAAGGGAGGGAGAAAGAGAGGGAGAGAAACAGCAATGTATGGTTGCTCCTCACATGGCCCTCACTTGGGACCTGGCCCACAACCCATGTGCCCTGACTGGGAATCAAACTGGGACCCTTTGATTCTCAGCCCGCGCTCAATCCACTGAGCTACACCAGCCAGGGCAGCAAGATCTTTTTTTTTTTTTTTTTAAGATTTTATTTATTTATTTATTTATTTTCAGAGAGAGAAGAAGGGAGGGAGAAAGAACAATGTATGGTTGCCTCTCACATGGCCCTCACTGGGGACCTGGCCTGTAACCCAGCCATGTGCTCCGACTGGGAATCGAACCGGGACCCTCTGGTTCCCAGCCCGCGCTCAATCCACTGAGCTACACCAGCGAGCCCACCTGGAGACATTTTTTCACTTCTCATGATTGGGGTGGGGAGATGCTACTGTTATCTAAACATTCTACAATAGACAAGGCAGCCCTCACTACAACCAAGAAAGGATTGTCCAGCCCAAAATGTCAGTATTGCTGAGGTTGAGATATCTTGCTATAGCTTCATTAAGGACTCCTGTTTTATTGAAAGTGTCCCTGATTTTCATGGCAAGAAGCAAGATTCAATAAACATATACTTTCACATGAGAACACAGCTAATGAAGACGAAACCCATTAACTTAGTTTGGGGAACAGAAAATTAAAGTGTATCATTAATTTACAGACTGTCCTTCTCTCCTAGGCATCATTGCTATAGTTTAACAGCATGCTTCAAACCATGTAAATTAAAGCCAGACACAGAGGACAGGGGGGAAGCACTCATTCAATGCCTTGACTGTCAATGTTCCATGTCCAAAGTGAAGGAACACACAGATCTAGTCTGAAGTCACAGTAAACCAGGTTGCAAGGAGAAGGCTCAGAACCACGCTTAAGCAGAGGTAGCTGGCTATCATACAGTAGGCTGTCGTCCAAGCTCACTCATCTGCATAACCTCTTCTCTCTGATTTTAACTTCAGCCAGAACTCCTTCCCACACTCCCCTTCACTCTCTCATTGTACAAATACCCTGGACACGAGAATTTCATTTGCAAAAAAACCCAAATTATACTTCAACAAATGTTCCTCTCAGAATATTATTAAATGAGGAGAAAATTTGTGTCCAGTTATCTAGTCACTGGTGTCATGCCAAAAGTCCACAGAGCCTCTCCCAGCAGATCATCACCCTCAACTCTGAAAATCATTGCCATACTTAGTGTCCAGTCCAAATCACTGTCAAGGATGCAGAGACACCCAAACTTCACCAAAGGTAACAGCCTCCATCCACTTCTGAATGATCATTTTTCACCTCCTGGGGCCTTGCATGGCTTTCACAATGTGTGTCATCCTGTATTTGAGACTTCCCTGACTCAACCCACCCAGCAACACTGCCACAGCTCCTAAGGTTCACAGCCTCCCCTTCCAGAGGCTGCCAACATGAGCTACAAAACAATACTCCTTCTGCTGCACCACAGAACTCTGCAAACAGCCAAGTGTGTTTGCAGAGCATGACAGTGCTTCAAGACATGTGGCCAACCAGAAACAACCATCTCCCATAGAAGCAAATGGTGTACAAAGAAAAAAATGTGCCCTACCCCTTAAATTTGTCCCTGTGTGGTTAATACTTAAAATCACACTTTTGAATACTGGCCTTGCTAAGCTTACTCCAGATTTCCCACAAAACAATAAATGGAAAATCAGCAGGTATATTTTATAGAAAAGAGCCAAATATATGCTAAAATCAAAGGGAATAAACAACTTAGATCTCTTCAGTAACATTAACTTTAGCATTTAGAAGACAGAAGGCAATCTCTAATGCTGTATCAACCCTATTTATCAATGCGTTTCAAATAAAGGAGTAACAAAAACTACACATTACAACCCATCACTTACAAACAGCTTGAGGAAAAAAAGGCTGTGGAAAAATGAGGTCAGCCACACAAACTAACAAAAGTAATACTCACTCTAAATGAATGTAATTCTCATGAGTTTTGAAAGTTTTGAAACTGGATTAAACATATCATCATGACTTTGTTTCTCATCCTAGACTCTGGCAGGGTACACAGGGAAACCTCAGATCTGGACTTGTAAGCAACCATATAAAGTCTAGATCCACCCCCCCCCCAAAAAAAACAATAAATTATGATCATACTTAATGGAATAGCTGTAATTAACTAATACCCTGAAAGAGACATAGGTTCATTAATGGACAGAATCCTAAAATTGTGGAGTGACATCTTTCTTTGGGAGGCAAAGGAGAGACCTCTTCTCAATTAATTAATACTCAGTTTGCAGAGTGAGACAGTTTACCAAATATAATCCAAATATCTTTAGTAATTTCTTTTTCCCTTTTTGCCAACCAAGAACAGAAGCATCCATCCACAGGAAAGAACTTACTTATAAAGTATTTTTAATCTGACATTCACAGTTTCACAACATTTAGCTATATTACATACATGGACCATGAGAAAATTCATTCAATGTGAACCCCAAGAAAGAATTTATCTGCTGAGATGCACTCCCCATGGCAAATGGAGGGCCCAAATTTTATGACTAATACGAGCCTAAAAATCATTTGCTGACAAGGGCTCCTCACAGACTCCGTGCACTACAAAGAACCTCAGACTGAACTCTCTTCCCACACTATGCCCCTTGTTCATTCCATCTGAGTCAACCACTGCAGAGAAGCCCTGGTATCCTCTTTCTACCAATGGACTGAGACTTGCCCCATCCAATCAGAACTGCACAATTTGGATACCTCGTTTACATAATATGTACCTAATGGATATCCTGGGCCGAACTTTCTCTATGAAAGGCAGCCTCCTCTTTGTCTTGCTGAAACAAAGTTTAAGCCCTATCTGAATCACTGTCTTTAAGGCTATAGCTTATAAATGCTTATAATTCTTTATTACAGCCTAAAATTAATTTTGGTTTACACATATGAACTCCCATGCAGAGTATTTTCTATTCTTCCTCAGAGGCAGAAGGTCTATAATCATAGTCCAAAGTAGAAGTGACTTGCATTTCATCGTCCAACAAATTTCTGCAAGATTCACAAAGCAAATGGGCAAAGATGTAATCACAGTTACTAACAATGATCTTTAGTGCAGTCCGCTGTATTTCCCTCAGGACCAGGAGCCAGATGAAGGTCTAGATGGTGGTACATCTCCACTGAGCATCTGAGCTCTACCAAAGTTAAGTCCTGCTCCGTGGGGAGGGCCCCTGCACAGCTGATCCTCCACAGTAGTCCACACAGCCAATCCGCCTAAGCGTAAATCCGTCCCACTAACGTGCCAACAGCCTCAAGGCTCAACTATAAGAGGAAGTTGTACAAAGCCCACACAAGAGAGCGGAGAGGGAGCACCTGAAGTGCCCAGCTTGGGCGATCAGAGAGGCTTATACCACTGGACCCTACATAACACTCACTGCATTAGACCACTCTAAAAAGCCTGGGAGATGTACAAGTTTTGCCTAACACATAGAAACAAACACAGAAAGGGTGCCAAAACGAGGACATAAAGAAACATGGTCCAGATGTTAAGGAAGGAAGATGGTGGCGAGATAAGTGGGAGCGGAGTCCACATCCCTCTGCCCACTGGTGAAACACGTAGCTGATCTTCTGAGGAACAGAGCAAATAGCCAACTGTATTCCAGCATATATGAAGATTGGAGACCAAAATTATATGCGACATTAAATGATCGCACAGTAAGGAGAGTGCTTTGGGACAATAAGGTTACCGGGACCAGCGTGGGGACCAGGGCAGGCAGCAGCCCCACGCCTGGCATCTGCCGGGTCTGTTGCAAGATTCTTGGGAGAGATCCAGACTGGGCTGTGCGAGAGGCCAGGTGCTTGTTTGGACCAGCAGGTTTAAATAGGAAGAATTTTTCAAAAAGAAAAACAGAAAAAAAGAGGCACTCTGGGCTGTTTGGGGAATTCTCCGCAGCAGCCGTCCGCCTCCTATGCCCTGTCCCCCAACACCGCAGTCCCAGGGTCTGTGTGTTCCTGATGATCGGGCCCAGGGCGGCCCACCCGTGCACACTCCAGAAGAACCGGGAAGGCGAGCAACCAGTGGCCGCCAGTCCAGCAGCAGCTCTCCCAAGCCCAATCCAAGGGAATCAGGGACTGTGCGCACCCAACGAACTGTGGCCTGGTGGCAGCCGATCCACACCCACTCCAGAAAAACCAGGGGCAGTGCATACAAGTCCGTGGAGCTCACTCCTGGGGCACTGGGACGAAGCGCCTCCCACCCAGCCCCTGTGCCCAGAGCCCTGCAGGACCAACTGGCTCTGTAGGAGAAAGGCAGCAGTGCCCAGCAGAGGGAAGCTGCAGTCCGCAGAAAGACTTGACTCAGTGGGGGGCTAAACTACGCGGAAGGGGTGCTGAGAGTCCCTAGCATCCAGGCCAGCAAAGAGCAAGAAGGCAGTGTGAGTTCCTCCTAATTGGTGCACCTCAAGGACAGCATAACTACTGGACTAAAGGCCTAGGCTGGGCGCAGAAGGGCACCTAGGAACTGGGCTGGAGGCCGGACAACAGAGAAGAGTGCGTCTCAGGAAGGGAGAAAACAAAACCAATACCTTCCCAGCCTGACCGAGCCAGGAAGACCAGAAGAACAGGCCTGACTGGCTTAAACCCAGCAAAAGGGATTTTTTTTAAATTCATTCTTCCTGTCTGCCCATGTTTCTTTTTTTATTCCTTCTTTCTCCCTTTCCTGTATTTATTCCCTGTTCCTTCCCTCTTTTATTTTCTTACTTATTTTTTTAAAGATTTTATTTATTTATTTTTAGAGAGAGGGGGAGGGAGGAAGAGAGGGACAGAAACAGCAATGTATGGTTGCCTCTCATATGGCCCTCACTGGGGACCTGGCCTGCAACCCAGGCATATGCCCTGACTGTGAATCGAACCGGGACCCTTTGGTTCCGAGCCCGCGCTCAATCCACTGAGCTGCACCAGCCAGGGCTATTTTTTCATTTTTTAATATTTTTTTAAATCTAAAAATTTTTTCTTTTTAATTCCTTCTACCTATCTTTCCTTATTTCTTTTCTATTTCTCTTTCTTTCCTTTCTTCCTCTACTTCTTTTTATTCCTTCCTTCCCCCCTTTTTTTTCTTTTCCCACAGGTGATATATTAAAACCTGGAGCTGTGAAAAGACCAGAGTTAGACCAAACAGAGGTCATCCCAAAAAACAGAGAAAGTGACACAAATTTCACTCTGCTACTCCAGAGAACTTGCAAGGTGGGAGCGGGGAACACCAGTAAACCTGCTGGAAGAGGAAATCCACCAACAAAGGAACAACCAACTGAAAATAACGGAAGAAGGTGAAGGAGGTAATGCAACACACGCTAACCTCAATCCAGGACCGACCTGGAAATACAACCAATTGGTGCAGAAATAACCCACAACAAACAACTGAACAAGAGTGAGAGAGAAGCCTCAAAACCTTGTTCACACAGAAGAATCAGCTTCAACACAACCTATCCACACCTGCACAACAGAATACAAAGCGTGGTGGACGGAGTGACCCTCCGTAAAACAGATGGAGAAAAGGACCCATCAAAGAAAGATCCAACAACAATCAAAATCCAAAGACATACAAAGAGACAATGTAAATAACAGCCCAAGACCAGCAAGAGCAGGAGAATAAGGAGACTGCACCACTGAATCTCACAGGTAATCTACCATAGAAGTTCATACCATAAACACACAGAGTCAGAACAGATCAATGTAAGAAACAGAGGCTAGCAAGAAGAGTCTCACAAACAATGCAAAGACAAAGAAACAATCCCCAAATGTAAGGAAAGGAGGAAGCCTCAGAAAGAATGATATATGAAAGAGGCAAGTCAACTATCAGATATTGAGTTCAACGCATTGGTTATCAGGAAGCACAATGAGCTCACAGAGAATTACCAGACACTACAGGGAAACTACAATGAACTCACTGCAAACTATATAAACATGAAAAAGGAAATAGAAACTATCAACAAAGGCCAAGAGGAAATGAAGAATACAATATCTGAACTGAAGAACACAGTAGAAGGAATCAAAAGCAGGCTCGATGAAGCAGAAGATCAGATCAGCAAGCTGGAGGACACGGTAGAAAAAAACACCCAAAAAGAGCAAGAAGAGGAAAAGAGGATCAGAAAGAATGAAGAAGGATTAAGGGAAATGCAGGACAACATGAAATGCAATAATATCCATATAATAGGGATACCAGAAGGGGAAGAAGAAGAGCAAGGGATAGAAAACCTGGTTGAAAACGTAATGATGGAAAACTTCCCTAATCTGATGGGAGAAAAAGTCACACAAATCCAACAAACACAGAGAGTCCGAATCAAGAGGAACCCAAAGAGGCCCACTTCAAGTCACATCATAATTAAAATGGCAAAATTCCAAGAAAAAAAGAGAGAATCTTAAAGGCAGCAAGGGAAAAACGGGAAGTAACACACAAGGGAGCCCCAATAAGGTTAGCAGCTGACTTCTCAATGGAAACGCTCCAAGCCAGAAGACAATGGCAAGAAATATTCCAAGTGATGAGAACCAGAGGCCTGCAACCAAGGCTACTTTACCCAGCAAGACCTTCAATCAAGGTAGAAGGCCAAATAAGGAGCTTCCCACACAGAAGAAGTCCAAAAGAATACACCTTCACCAAACCAGCTCTGCAAGAGATGCTAAAGGAACTGCTTTAAGGAAAGGAAGGAAAAGAGAAAGAGAGAGGAACACAAGTACAAAAAAATGGAAATGAATAAATACCTATCAATAATAACCTCAAACATAAATGGATGAAATGACCCAATCAAAAGACACAGAATAGCTGAATGGATAAGAAAGCACAACCCACACATATGCTGCCTACAAGAGACCCACCTAAAGACAAAAGACCTACACGACTGAAAGTGAAAGGCTGGAAACAAATTTTCCAAGCAAATGGACAGGGAAAAAAAAGCCGGGGTAGCATTACTCATATCAGACAAAATAGACTTCAAAAAAAAGGACCAGCCCTGGCTGGTGTAGCTCAGTGGATTGAGCGCGGGCTGGGAACCAAGCGGTCCCGGTTCGATTCCCAGTCAGGGCACATGCCTAGGTTGCAGGCCAGGTCCCCAGTGAGGGCCATGTGAGAGGCAACCATACATTGCTGTGTCTCCCCTCTCTGTCTCCCTCCCTTCCCCTCTCTCTAAAAATAAATAAAAATAAAATCTTTAAAAAAAAAAAAACTTGCTTAATTACTTGTGTGACAAATATTAAAAAAAAAAAGGACCATAAGAGAGACCCAGAAAGACATTTCATAATACTCAAGGGAAGAATTCACCAAGAAGACATAAACATTGTAAATATATATGCACCCAACATAGCAGCACCCAAATACATAAAGAAAATCTTGGAGAACTTCAAGAAAGATATTGACAGCAACACAACTACAGTAGGGGATTTCAACACCACACTATCAAAAATGGACAGATCTTCCAAACAAAATATCAACAAAGATATTGCGGCATTGAACAATGCCCTAGAAGAAATGGACTTAACTGATATATATAGAGCCTTTCACCCCAAAGAAGCTAAATATACATTCTTTTCAAATGCACATGGAACATTTTCAAAGATAGACCACATGACAGAACACAAAACAAGCCTCAAAAAATTCAAGAAAATTGAAATCCTATCAAGTATTTTCTCTGACCACAAGAGACTGAAATTAGAAACCAAACCCAAGGAAAAAACCCCAAAACACTCAAAATCATGGAGATTGAATAACATGCTATTAAACAACGGAAGGGGCAAGAATGAGATTAGGAAGGAAATCAAAAAGTTTCTCGAAACAAATGAAAATGAACTCACAACAACCCAAAACTTATGGCACACAGTGAAGGCAGTCCTGATAGGGAAGCTCATAGCGATCCAGAACTACCTAAAAAAGAGAGAAACGTTTCAAACAAACAACCTAACCCTATGCCTACAAGAACTCGAGGAACAACAACAAAGACAGCACAGACCAAGTAGAAGAAAGGAAATAACCAATATCAGAGCAGAATTAAATGACATAGAGACTAAAAGCACAATTCTAAGGATAAATGAATCCAGGAGCTGGTTCTTTGAAAAGATAAACAAAATAGACAAGCCTTTAAGCAGGCTCATCAAGAAAAAAAGAGAGAGGACCCAAATAAACTCAATCAGAAATGAAAGAGGAGAGATTACAACTGATGCCACAGAAATACAAAGGACTGTAAGAAACTACTATGAGGAACTGTAACCCAAGAAATTTGAAAACCTAGGTGAAATGGACAAATTTCTAGAAAAATATAATCTTACAAAGCTCAATGAAGAAGCAGCAGAAAGCCTGAACTGACCAATAACAGCAGACAAAATTGAAGCAGTCATCAAAAAACTCCCAACACACAAAAGCTCCGGACCAGATGGTTTCACAGGAGAATTCTACAAAGCATTTAAAGAAAAGCCAACCACTAACCTTCACAGACTATTCCAAAAAATCCAAACTGATGGAAAACTCCCAAACTCTTTTTTATTAAGCCAGCATCATCCTAATCCCAAAACCAGATAAAGACACAGCAATGAAAGAAAATTTCAGGCCAACATCACTGATGAACATAAACGCTAAAATCCTCAACAAAATATTGGCAAACTGCATCCAGAAATACTTTAAAAAGATCATACACCTTGACCAAGTGGGATTCATCCCAGGGATGCAAGGATGGTACAATATTCGGAAATCAATAAACATAAACAATCACATAAACAAAAGCAACAACAAAAATCACATGATCAGATCAATAGATACAGAAAAAGCATTCAATAAGATACAGTACCCATTTATGATAAAAACACTCAGCAAAGCGGGAATAGAGGGAGCATTCATCAACATAATAAAGGCCATATATGAGAGACCTACAGCGAACATCATACTCAATGGGCAAAAACGAAAATCTTTTCCACTAAGATCAGGAACAAGACAAGGTTGTCCACTATCACTACTATTCAACATAGTATTGGAAGTTTTAGCTACAGCAATCATACAAGAAAAGGACATAAAAGGAATCCAAGTTGGAAGGAGGAAACAAAACTGTCACTATTTGCAGATGACATGATAGTGTACATAGAAAATCCTATAGACTCTGCCAAAAAAACTGCTCCACCTAATGAATGAATTTGGCAAAACAGCGGGATACAAAGTCAATATTGAGAAATCAAAGGCATTTTTGTACACCAACAATAGAACATCAGAAGCAGAAATCAGGAAAAAAATCCCATTTGATATAGCAACAAGAAAAATAAAATACCTAGGAATAAACCTAACCAACGAGGTAAAAGACCTGTACTCAGAAAACTACACAACACTGAAGAAAGAAATCATGGAAGACACAAACAAATGGAAACATATACCATGCTCATGGATTGGAAGCATAAACATCATCAAAATGTCTACACTACCCAAAGCAATTTATAGATTCAATGCAATCCCTATCAAAGTACCAATAGCATATTTCACAGATATAAAACGAACACTTCAAAATTTATATGGAACCATAAATGACCCCGAATATCTGCTGCAATTTTGAAAAAGAAGGCAAAGTAGGAGGGATCACAATACCTGATATCAAACTGTATTACGAGGCCACTGTAATCAAAACAGCTTGGTACTGGCATAAAAACAGACAGATAGACCAATGGAACAGAATAGAGAGCCCAGAAATAAACCCAAGTCTCTGTGGTTAATTAATCTTCAACACAGCGGGCAGAAGCATAAGTAAAAATAGCCTCTTCAACAAATTGTGTTGAGAAATCTGGACAGCTACATGCAAAAAAATGAAACTTGAGCACCAATTTACACCATACACAAAAATAAATTCAAGGTGGATAAAAGACTTAAATGTAACTCGTGACACCATAAAAGTCCTAGAGGAAAACATCAGTAGGAAAATCTCAGACATTCCACACAGCAACATCTTCACTGATATGTCCCTTAGAGCAAGGGACATAAAGGAAAGAATAAGCGAATGGGATCTCATCAAAGTAAGAAGCTTCTGCATGGCTAAAGAAAATAGTATTAAAATAAAAAGAGAACCAACCGTATGGGAAAACATATTTGCCAATAATACATCAGTCAAGGGTTTGATCTCCAAAATACATAAAGAACTCATACGACTCCACTCCAGGAAGACAAAAAAAAAAAAAAACAATTAAAAAATGAGCAAAAGACTTGAACAGACACTTCTCCAAGGAGGACATACAGAGGGCAGACATATGAAAGATCCTTAGTGTCACTAGCCATCAGAAAGATGCAAATTAAAACCGCAATGAGATACCACCTCACACCAGTCAGAATGGCCATCATCAACAAAGCAACAGATAACTGTTAGAGGGGATGTGGAGAAAAGGGAACCCTACTGCACTGTTGGTGGGAATACAGACTGGTGCAGCCACTGTGGAATTTCCTCAGAAAACTAAAAATGGAATTGCCTTTAGACCCAGCAATTCCACTGCTGGGATTTTGCCCTAACAGCCCTGAAACACCAATCCAAAAGAATCTATGCACTCCAATGTTCATAGCAGCACAATTTACAATAGCCAAGTGCTGGAAGCAACCTAAGTGCCCATCAGCAAATGAGTGGATCAAGAAACTATGGTACATTTACACAATGGAATTCTACCCAGCAGAGACAAAGAAGGAGCTTATACCCTTTGCAACAGCATGAATGGAACTGGAGAGCATTATGCTAAGTGAAGTAAGTCAGGCAGTGAGGGACAAATACCATATGATCTCACCTTTAACAGGAACATAATCAACAAAAGAAAAAAGCAAGCAAAATATAACCAGAGACATTGAAATTAAGAACAATCTAACAATAGCCAGAGGAGAGGGGGAAGGGGATTGTGGGGAGAAGAGTTTTCAGGAACCACTATAGAGGACACATGGACAAAACAAAGGGTGTAAGCAGGGGAGGGAGGTGGGTTTGGATGGGGTAGGGGGGAGGGAGGGGAAAAAATGCAGACAACTGTAATTGAAGAACAATAAAGTAATTAAAAATAAATAAATAAATAAAATTATGTTAAATGTAAAAAAAAAAGAAAAGAAACATGATCCAAATGAAAGAACAGAACAAAACTCCAGAAAAACAATTAAATAAAATGGTGACAAACAATCTACTAGATGCAGAGTACAAAACTCTGGTTATAAGAATGGTCAATGAACTTAATGAGAACCTCAAGAGCATAAAACAAGACCAGTCAGAAATGAAGGATACACTAACTGAAAAAATAATCCAGAAAATGAAGATTTTTACACTATGAGGCTCTTTACACTATGAGAATAGCGTAAGGAGCCTCTGGGACAACTTCAAGCAAACTAACATTAACATCATGGGCGTGCCGGGAGGAGGAAAGAGAGCAAAAAATTGAAAACCTATTTGAAAAAACGATAGAAACTTCCCTAACCTGGTGAAGGTAATAAACATACAAGTCCAGGAAGCACAGAGTTCCAAACAAGATGAACCCATAGAGGTCCATACTGAGACACGTAATCATTAAAATGCCAAAGGTTAAAGACAAAGAAAAAATCTTAAAAGCAGTTAGATACCTAGAAGAGAGTTTCCATTAGACTATCAGTTGATTTCTCTAAAGAAACTTTGCAGACCAGAAGGTGCTGGCAAGAAATATTTAAAGTGATGAGAAACAACGACCTAACACCAAGATCACTCTACCCAACAAGCTATCACTGGAGTTAAAGGATATATAAAGAGCTTTCCAGGAAAAAGAAAGCTAAAGGAGTTCATCATCAACAAACTAAATGTTATAGGGTCCTCTTTAAGAAGAAGAGGTAAAATAAAAGATAAAAACTATAAACAATAAAATGACAATAAATACATACCTATCAACAATTGAATATAAAAAACAAAATAAATGAACAAGCAGAACAGAAACAGATCCATAGATACAAAACATTTTGACAGCTGCCAGATTAGATGGGTCTTGTGGGGATGGGTGAAAAAGGTGAAGGGGTTAAGAAGTACACA
This sequence comes from Micronycteris hirsuta, assembly GCA_004026765.1. Lineage (NCBI taxonomy): Eukaryota > Metazoa > Chordata > Mammalia > Chiroptera > Phyllostomidae > Micronycteris > Micronycteris hirsuta. Next base: position 102,234 of record PVJI01001518.1, read on the forward strand.
TTGGTTGTTACAGAATAGTCATGGGGATGTAAAGGACAATGTAAGAAATATAGTTAATAATATTTCTAATAACTATGTATGGTGTCAGATGAGTGCAAGATTTGTTGGGATGATCACTGAGTAAGTTATATAATGTCTAATCACTGGGGTGTATACCTGGAACTAATATAGTAATATATGTCAACTATAATTGAAAAAATAAAAAAACAAAAACAAAAGAAGAGGAACAGTATCTTAGAAAGGGGAGCAGTATTTCTATTTCAAATTCTACTGGCAGAAAGCTTCCCATTCAAAGGCCATATAGATCTGTAGAACCCAGCCCACCTGGCTCTAGAATTCCAGTTATCCTCTGCGACTACCTTGAATACTTGACATCTTTGTTAAGATGAGTCCCTCCGGCTGCTGGCTGCTAAGGGCAATTCAAACACACTGTTTTAGATCTTGGAACACACTTCATATTTAACACAAGGAAATTCACATGAGTGCTATGTTCCTATCAGCATATGTTCATCTGGTACTTTTCAGTTTATTCAGCACTTTAGTCTCATTCGATCCTCATTTTAGGTACCTCAGGGCATAAGGCAAGCCAGTATTTTTAAGCACTATTTTTAAGCAGAGAGGACAGTGAGGCTGCGAGGAACGGATGTCCAACAATAAAGGTGGAGCCACATCTGAGATGCAGAACTCCTGATTACAGGACCCCTATTCTCTGCTCTACAAATCCCTTGGGAAGATCTCTCCCTGAATTTCCCCCCCCTTGAGCTCCTCCCTCATTCTTCAGAAAAGGTCGAATAAAACAGAGAGGAAATGGTCTCCTGACCAAGACTCCCACCAACAAACTACTCAACATTTCAAGATGATGCAAAATGCTGCAGGAAAAGGAAACTTTCTGCCTCCTTCAGCTATAAGCTAAAAAGGATTCTGAAAGTGTGAGAGGAGCTGACACCAACTGTTAGTGCCATGGACTCATTCTGGTTGCCTAAATGTTGAATCACAGAAGGATTTGGACTTTGAAGTGTGACAAGTATGAAACTGTCAACAGCTCGCTTGTGAAAGATACCAAACACTACTTCCTTAAAGTAAGCCCAGCATGACACACATGGAGCTGAAATCTCTGGCCCTGTGTGATTCAAACAGAGTTTTAAAGCTATGCCTCTTGTTACTTTCTTCTTTGTTGGTTCTGTCCTTCCCTGGATAGGAATGGGTTTGATCTTTCTGTTAGTTTCATCTAGCCAGACATACGAAAGCAATTCTTCTCCTTAAGATAATACAGACAAGGCCCTGGCTGGTGTAGCTCAGTGGATTGAGCGCGGACTGGGAACCAGAGGGTCCTGGTTCGATTCCCAGTCAGGGCACATGCCTGGGTTGCGGGCCAGGTCCCCAGTGAGGGCCATGTGAGGAGCAACCATACATTGCTGTTTCTCTCCCTCTTTCTCCCTCCCTTCCCTTCTCTCTAAAAATAAATAAAATCCTTAAAAAAAAAAAAAAAGAGTATGGGACTACTTTAAAAAAAAAAAAGAGAGAGATAATACAGACAATTAGCTTTGGAGAAAAGGGTGAGAAAAATCTACCATTCCACATAATTATTTAAACTTCACTGCTCTCAAGAAGCAGGGAGAAATGTAAAAATCCTAATTATAAAGTATTACTAACTAAAAGCATACAAGATCTCTTAAAACAAAGCAGGCATGGGCCAGGCACCAGCAAGATTAAATTCTAAACACAGATCACTCCCTAGTTAGCTGTCACAGGACAACTGAGGTGTGGAGCTCTAGCACATGATAGGAGTTTCGACCCCAACTTTGCCACCAATTAGCTGTGGAAACTTGAGCAAATTTCTTACCCCTTAAGTTAAGGCTGAATTTCTTCTCCTGTAATGTGGGGAGAATAATGTGAAAATTTCAAAAGATAATACAGGTCAGTAATCAGCAGAGTCTCAGCCCAAAATTAACACGCATTAAGTTTTACTACCCTTGTCCACGTTCTTCATGACCTGGGCAAGAGACTGTACCTCTCCAAGACTTAGTTTCCTTATCTGTAAAATACGGGTATGACTCTAAATAGAGAGGAAAATAGGGTTAGTCAGCAGAGTGGAGGTCGCAGAGCCATCAGCATGCTTTGAAGAACTGCTCTCTAGGCACACCTGCACACTGTCCCCTCTACACTGATAACATGCAGTCAGGGTGGGCTCAATCAGTGTCTTCACAATTCTGCAGGCAGCGTATTAATAACTCTTCGTCTGAAATGAAAGTCCATAGGTATGGTTTTGCCCATCAGGCGGGGAATATTAAAGTGGGACTGACATTCAAGAAAAAGAACACTGAAGAGATACAGTCAGAAGTTTGCAGATATTCAAAAAAACCAGAGCAGTAATTCAGGTTAACACCACAATAGGTACTTTGATTTTAAATTGCTCCTTTGTCTTCCCCCTTTACTCCACCTCCCACGACACACACCTTTTAACAGAGCACTTTTTCTAGTTATGCTTCCCATACCTAGGATGAGTTCCTTAGGCTTCAAGCTTCTCTGGATATGGGAAGTTCAAACACCACTTGATGTGTAAACACATTTTATGTTTAATACATAAAAATCAACATGAATGGCTATGTTTATAATTGCATATGTTCACCTAGTACTTTTTGATTTATTAAGCATTTTAGCCTCATTTTGATCCCTAAGAATGTAATGGACATCTGATGAGACAACCATTCATCTGATGAGACAAGTAAAAAAGACTAAATAGCGCCTTGCTAAACAGAATTCCATTAACCACAGTATCCTTCCAATTTGGGTGATTTTTTCTTTTAATTATACTTTAAAATCTTTCTTTTTTTTTTTTTTTGAGGAGAGCTTTTCTACTTTATTACAAAGAGAAGAAGCCTTTATGTGGTCAGAAAATACAAGATTGATCTTTTTTTCTCTTCCTATGAAACGCTGCTGTTCAAACAGCCAGAGTGAATTGTCTCAGTTCACTTCTTTAAGTCCCATCACATTCACTTGGGTATGGATGTCCTCGGCTCCTGAAAATCTGGCCCTTTAGTGCACAGGGCAACAAAGTCCCCTGACCAGCAGTTCCAGAATGTCCCATTTTCATATATTGCATCCATGCACACCTCCTAAAAATGAGGTACAGCAGGGCAAACATTTTCCAAAATAGACGTCATATATATAATACATACACATTCGTACATACATACCTTTATTCATGTGATGTCCAAAAATTTTTAACAAATGTACACATTTATTACAAAATCATAACAAAGACTGGACAGTGTTTTGCTCATTCTGGAAAGATGAAGCTCAGTAATAACACAACCCTGGAAACCATCCAGAGATTGTGGCAATATCTTTCTCCTAGATACTTTAAAATCTTTCTTATGTTTCATTTTCAGGAGTTCACCCTATCTGCTACCTCTCAGGATAAAATACAAATAGAACCAAAAAGTTTCACATCACTCTACTTTTGTTATTACAAGTCTTATTCATTCTCTCCTCCCACCTGTTTCCTCTTACCCAATCAGTACACATGATGATGCCCTGCCTCGGATGTTCTTAGGAAGCTGGCTTCACTCCTTGATTCAACAAATATTTATAGAGTATCATTGAGCCATCAGGCCCTGTGCTAAGCATTGTTTACATCAATGAACAACAAAAAAAAAGTTCTCCGGAATAAAGAAACATTAGGGCAAAGAATGTATTTTAGGATTGCTGATGGGGTGGCAGGAAGGACGTTAAATGGAGTGATAAGGAAGGCCTCAATGAAAAGGTGAGACATGAACAAAGAATGAAGACAGTGAAGATGTTAGCCAAGAGAATACACAAAGAGCATTCCAGGCAGAAGAGAGCAAAGGCCCTGGGGCAAAAGTATGTCTGGTATGTTCAAGGAACAGCACTGAAGCACTGAACAAGGTCAACGCAGCTGGAATGAGCTAGTGAGTGAGTGACTGAGGAAGACAGGCAGATCACAAAGGGCCTTAGTGCCCAGTGTAAGTCCTCTACTGTAAAAGTCCATTGTAAAGCTTTTTCTCCAAGTAAAATAAGGAGTCATCGCAGTTTTTGAGCAGGGGAGTGATGTGTTAAGTTTTAAAAAGGATCTCACCACAGCTGCTGTGGTTGAGTACACACAGTAGCAGGCAAGGGTGGAAGCAAGGAGACCAGTTAGACTACTTAGCACAAGAGCAGCAAGAAAGGTATAAAATAGTGATCAGATTCTGGCCCTGGCCGATGTGGCTCAGTTGGTTGGAGCACCATCCCGTACATCAAAAGGCTGTGGGTTCAATCCCTGGTCAGGGCACATACCTAGATTATGGGTTCAATCCCTGGTCCAGGCTCACAGGATCCCAGTTCTGGGCATATATGGGTGGCATCCAATCTACGTTTCTCTCTCTAAAAGCAATGAAAAAATGCCCTTGGGTGAGGATAAAAAGAAAAAAAAGTGATCAGACTCTAGATCTATTTCGAAGGTAGAAAGTAATGCTTTCCTAGCAGACTGGATATGGGATAAAGGAGATACTGGATTGTCGAGGATGACAGCTGATATAAAAAGGGTGAAGGTGCCATCAATCATTCTGAGGCCTAACTCTCCAACTGACACTAAGATACAGATCTTACAAGTGTCCTGATTTATTTGCTCTCATAGAATTTTAAACTCTCTTTGATCCATCCCTCTTTCTCCTCCCATTAGAAATAAACTACTCAGGGAAGTCCAATCTGTTGCACAAAGATAAAGTCCCTTCTCAGATATGACTGCAATGACAGACAGCCTACCCCACAAGGCAACCCCAGTCTACTCAACATGTTTGATGACTAGTGAAGCAACAAGGGAAAGTTTCCATAGGTCATACGGTAGCTGCATCACTTTGGACACATCATTTCTTCTCACTCTGCCTCACATCTCTGTCTTAAAGTAAGGGCAATAATATCACCCATAGGGTGAACAGATGTCAAGCAGTATCTGGCACACAGTAAGCAATATATAACGGTTGTAATTATTACTCTCATTGTTAACTGTTTATTTCTCAATCTCAGAATCATTTCATGTAAATAGTACCAAGGAAATAGTACCAAGGGAGCTTCTCAGTCTAATATAAATTTCAAAAACATGAATAACCTAACACTAATATATACAGAATACAAAGACAGAGTAAGTTTCAGGTAGGTCTCATGGGAGCCTAACTGCTCTAACTCAGTCACTGAAATCCTATGGGACAAGGAGTACCCACTGTGTGTTTGAACAGAGAAAACATGGGTACATAGTTCATTTCTCTATGATTTAAAGAAACTCACCTATCACAGAAACCTCATAATCATCTCTACACCCTTCCATTCTAGTTGTCTGGAACATCTTTCCATATGTAAGAGAGATGGCATTTGTACATTTCAGCTTTTGTTATATACTGTTCTTTCGTTATATACTACCTTAGAATCAAGAACTGAGATGTAACTTATATGAGGTCTGTCCAGAAGGTATCTAGCCATGTAATACAAAAATTAGAGACATTAATTAAAGAAGATACAAGATACAATAAACTTTGTACACAAGACAATGACACCCCAGTCTCCTTCAAAGTAGGCACCTTGGGACCTCACAGTTCTCCTGATCATCATCACCTACCCCATTGTATTCTCCTGAATATCATCAACAGTCTGAAATCTCTTCCCTTTCAAAGATGATTTTAGTTTTGGGAAAAGCCAGAAGTCCTAGGGCACCAAATCTGGGCTGTAGCAGGGATGAGTCACCTGGGTGATATGTTTCACAAAAAAACTGCACAAGATGTGATACACGAGTGGGCACACTTCCTGATGAAGCTGCCAATCACCAGCTGCCGGTAGCAGCAGCCTTCTGAATCATCCAAATAGTTTCCCTGGAGGAATTTTCAAGCTGAATGCAAAATCTGATGCAGACTCATTGCTCTACTCACTCAGTCATTTTGAATGCGACAGCCACACAGTACACATGTTCAATCAGCTCTGTCTACCCCCCCTACTGACTAGTTCAGTGAAGTTCTCACTATTCATGCATGCACATCCCAGTCCACTCTCCTTGGCTGTCAGTATACATGGATGTTGGGCAAAGCCTTCTCGTTGTATTGACAATGGTTAGAACTTTTTCCTGACAGACATCATATAATTATATTAACCAATGACATCCCAATAAAATTTAATTTAAAAAATAATTGAGATGTAGTTTTAAAATGTTTAATAATCATCTAACAATACGGTAAGTTGTTTGTGTGCAAGATATAAACCGTATCTTGCTGTGTATAACGCAGTTTTTTGCCACAATTTTTTTCCTTAAATATATTTTATTATGTATTACAGTTGTCCCATTTCACCCCTTTATTCCCCTCTGCCCCACATCCTCCCCATTCCCCGTCCTTTACTTTTTGTCCATCGGTCATACACATAAGTTCTTTGGCTTCTATATTTCCTATACTATTCTTAACCTCCCCTGTCTGTTCTCGACCTACCGTTTATGCTACTATTCCTTTGTAATTTTTCCTCCCCTCTCCCCCTCCCACTCCCCTGTTGATATCCCTCCAGATATCCCTCCATGCCTTTCATGATTTGGTATACTGCTTTCTAGCCCCTTCTTGCCTGTAAGGTCTCCTTTTAGAAATTCCCTGACAGTCGTATGGGAATTCCTTTGCAGGTAACTGTCCTCTTTTCTCTTGCTGCTTCTAAGATTCTCTCCTTATTTTTAATCTTGGGTAATATCATTATGAAGTGCTTTGGTGTGTTCCTCTTTGGGACCCGCTTCTTTGGGATTCTCTGAGCTGTCTGGACTTCCTGGAAGTCTATTTCCTTTGCCATCTTGGGGGAATTCTCCTTCATTATTTGTTCAAATAAATGTTCAATTTCTTGGTCTTACTCTTCTCACTCTGGCATCCCTATGATCCGGATGTTGGGCCACTTACAGATGTCCTGGAGGTTCCTAAGCCTCTCCTCATTTTTTTGAATTCTTGTTTCTTCCTTCTGGTCCACACCGTTGATTTGAGTCCCAGTTTCCTTCTCTTCCCTATTGGTTCCCTGCACATTTCCCCCCATTTTCTTTAGCGTATCCTTCATTTGTTCATTTATTTGCATCCAACTTTCTTCCAATTTTGTAAGCATCCTGATTATCAGTGTTTTGAACTGTGCATCTGATAGGTTGGCTATGTTCTCATCCCTTAGTTGTAATTTTTCTGGAGCTCTGTTCTGTTCTTTCATTTGGGCCATTTTTTTTTCCCCTCGGTTTGCCTGTTACTTTAAGGGGCAGGGCCTTAGGTGTTCGCCAGTGCAGGGCAACCTACATCATTGTGTTGTGACACTTCCTTTGGAGGTGGGGCATGGGAGGGAGCAATGGCGTTTGCTCCATTTATTGCCAGCTCCCATTCACCACCACCCCAGTAAGCTCTCCTGTGAGGCTGGGAGCTGCTCAGGCCACCGCCTCAACCCCCTCAGGTGCTTTCAACAGGTGGTCCGAGGCTTTTTTCCCCTGCAATGGTGGGCCGCATAGTCTGCTCCACTCCCCAGCTCCTTCTCTCGGTCTATCTGTGCGTGAAAGAGGGACTGCCTGGTCCACCAGTCTCAGCCCCGCTGGTTCCCACGGGCTTCTCCGGGTGCGCCAACTGTGGGTTTCGCTGAGTGTGCTGGCCACGGTTTGGCCAGGCGCGTCCGCAGTGGGTCTCTCCAGGCAAACTGCCTTCTTGCTGTGCGCATTCTCTGCCCAACTCCGCCCAGCTTACGGGTCTGGAGGAACATGTCCTCTCTAACTTCTTGACTGTCAGACTTCTACTCAGTTCGATTCTCTGTCCGTTCTGGTTGTTTGTTTTGCTTTTTAACTTGTTTTTCCTCTTTGGTTGTGAGTGGAGGCACAGTGTGTCCACCTACACCTCCATCTTGGCCGAAAGTCTCTTTTGCCACAATATTTGAGGGGTAATAAGGATGCACAATATACAGGGATAGTACTAATTCCGTACCTATATAAATGTTTTTAATTCTTTTATTTTTACTTATGAGTTAAAAGTGTAACTCTAGAAAACAATAACAATATCCATATGTAAAATAATACCCTCTGTAATACAATAATCGGTTTTGTTTCTAAATATAAATAAATAACTGAATTATAAAATTAAAACAAAAGACTTTTTTCCTGAACATCCAGGCCAAAAATGTGGATGCACATTATACACAACAAAATACAGTATGCATCTTATTTAACATAAATCTGTTTTCTCCAACTTCCGACACGGAATGAATTTCTATGGAAAATATCCCTCAACAACAGGAGCAATTCTCAATGCTGGCTGCATCTTAGAATTACTGGAGAGCTTTAAACAAAATGCAAAGGCCCAGTCCTACATTTCTGGACTTGAGAACTGCTGGATAGGTAAACCCAGAAATATTATTTACTAAACTTGGGAAACAAAGAGAAGACTGTTTAAATGTTTCTAGGTTTAAACTAGCATCATCGTATGAATTGGGTTCTGGGGTGAGAGGGCACCACAGCCTACATTAGAAATCCTTTTACCCTGACTTAGTCTCTTAAACTATCCAGAACCTACAAAACATGAATTGATGGTCTTACGAATGTCTTCTCAAAAGTGAGTGACGACCAAATTTAAATCTCCCTCAAACGAAAGAACACACAATACTATTCTATTTTTCTCTGGCAAAATCCTCCTAAGTCTTATTGCCAAACAGCTGGTTACAATTACTCCCTGCACCCCCATCCTGCCCTTGGCCCATTTCCCCACTACAGTCAATATCAGTATGCAGCCTGGCTCTAAGAAATGTGAACTCTTCCTTCTGTTTATAATTTTAAATCCAGTATTTTAGACATAAAGCCTCTACCCAATATTAGTGCACAACATAAAGGAGGAATTATTGCCAAATACTTTTGACTATCAACACAGTATAGGACTAGGTAATGGTTTTCTATAACAAACTCACTCATTCATGTCTTTAAAATAAAATACTCATTAAGTCTTTATTATATGCTAAACACTTCTTTCAGATTCCTGTGTCCATAGCACTGATGAAGACATACCCAGCCTTAATATCCTTCTAGATGCCTCCATGTGCCTAAATTTTAAAATAAAGTATGGATATAGTTCGAAAACCTCTAAAGAGTAGGTTAAGATAATGCAGGTCTAAAGCAACAACACTAGAAATGTCACTTGGAACCCTAACTTACTATGCACTTACTATAACATAAGCCAAATGTTGTATTAGTCTCTTTATATGTGGTACAATACTTATTTAACAAAGTTGCTCTCCTAAAGACATGAAATTACTACTTAAAAGAAATTAAAGAATGACAAACAATGAGAAAATTCTTTCTTTTGATTGAATTTAAACTTGGCTTTCCACGCTAGAGAGCATGTGCCACCCTAAAGTTTACACAAATGAATTATGAGAGTTACAAGAAATTTTTTCAGGTTAGTTCAAACACATCAGCTTCGGTATTTCTGGGTTTAAAAAGAAAAAGAAAACTCAAGTCATAAAAATATATTTCACATTTCAAATTTCTTAAAGTTGGAAATTACGTGAACTACAGGTATCACCTGTAGATATTAAGCAACATAGATTATTAACAAAATCATACTACTAAATTATTAATAAAAACACCAGTAAAATAAACTTTACTAGGTGCAGTGATCGGTCGTTTAACTTCCTTTATAAACACTAGTCCAAACCAAACGTCACTCAGATCAATCAGGAATTCATAGGACCGTAATTCAGTCCCAAGCAAAAACGGGGTACAACCCAAAGATGTTTCCAAACCACTCCAATGATACTCCAAAGAAAAATTTTGAAGCATTCAGGTGGAGCAATATGACTCCAATGTCTCAAATCACCCCCCACCACCCCCAAATTCTTTGATGGGAGGTCTTTGGTTTTCCTTTTGAAGGAAACGCTGGTGAGGGACAGCCAAGTGGGATCAATATGGAAGTGTCCGCGGAGCTGACACAGGCCAACCCTGTTCTCCAACTCTAGGTACAGACTAGTCTCAAAACGGGGATTCAGTCCTCAGTTTTACCCAAGACCGTGTCCACTCACGTCACTTTTTAAAAAACGAGCGAGCTCAGCCTGGTCGCCAACAGCTCGCCTGTGGCCCCGACCAGACCGTGCCCAAGGCCAGCACTCTCCGCCGCCCGCGCCCAGAGCTGTGCCTTCGCGTCTGGAGACCAGGGCTGACCAGGGCCGGCTCCTGTCGCCTGGCCACCGGCCCCCCGCCCGCGGGAACCGAGCCCAAGTCCGGAGCCGGAGCCGGGCTGTGAGGGTCCCGGCAGGGCCGCGCTCACCGTCGATGTTCTCCCGGTCGCTGATGTGCTGCAGGTTGCAGCCCGTGTCCTCGCGGCTCAGGTCGGCGTCGGGCCGGTAGGACTCCAGCCGGGAGTGCGCATTCCTCCGGAGCTTGGGGCTGGAAGACACGCAGCACGAGGTAGTGTTCCCCATCGTCGGCGGCCCGGGGCCCGCGGCGCTCGCCGGGCTCCTGGGGCCGGACGTAGAGCGAGGCCCGCCCGCCGCCGGGTACGGACGGAAACGCGGTCAGCAGCGGCGGTGGGGCCTCGCCATGGGCGGCGGGCGGGGCGGCGACGAGCGGCGGCAGGCGGCTCTCTCGGTCTCCGCGCCGCCCGGGCAAGAAGCGCCCGTACCGCGCGACTGCACGGCCGCGCCGGCCTCACCCCGCCGCGGCCATGGCGGGCGCCGGGCAGGCCGCCACCCCGCGCTTCCCGCTCCGCGCCCGCTCCCGGCAGCGGCCTCCGCAAGAGGTTCCGGTTCAAGCGGCAGGGACGCGCGTCCGCGCGAGCGGCGGCGTGGGGACGAGGCCGCGTGGACGGTGCGGAGACGAGGCCGCGGGGGTGGCGGGAGTGCGGTGGGCGCGCAGAGTCCTAGTCCACAGCGCTGGGAGGTCGGCGTCCGGCCGGTGGCGTCTGGGCGGCTGCCGCGCCCGGCACCGCCCCTTCCCGCTGCCCTGGAAGCAGATCGCGGCCGGGAGGGCGGGCGGCCTGCGGCGAGTCGGCGGCTGCGTGAGTCCCGAGGCCCGACTTCCCCGCTCTCCGCACCGGGGACTGAGGAGCGTGTGGTGGCCCAGGGTGCCCGGAGCTGCGGCGGCCACTCCCGGGAACAGGGCGGGGGCCATTCTTCGTTTTTCTTTCTTTAAAGCTTTTAGGAGGAAGCGGCCCTTGGTTTGGGAGTTCTCTCGTCCGCGTCGAGCTGTGCGGAGGACTTGGCGGTGGCCCCTGGGCTACTTCAGCGTGCAGTCAGCTGTAGCCTTTCAAGTCCCACGGAGGTTTTGGGGAGGTAGAGGCAGGTACGTAACACCAGCTATTCTGTTACCTCTAAAACGCTGCTGTTCTGTTCCGTCGGGTTGTCTGAACCCAAACCGCTAAAATGAAGTCAAGATTAGCTTTCCCGCTGGTGCAGAAGGGACCGGCCCACCCACTTCCAAATACTCAGGGAAGGAGTTGTGAGGAGAGGCAGAAGGAAAAAGGTTTTTGAAAGAGAAACACTGGGTGCGGCGCTCTTAATTAATATATGAGGAAACCGAGGCCCAGAAAGATGAAGTCACAGGTAGTAAAAGAAACAAAAGAAATACAGGAATGAGTTATCTGTCTGTCATGGTCGTGTGTGTACATGTTGTCACAGGCTTTAACACTACCCCGTTTAATTCTTGACATCCAACCTTTGTTTTTAACCTGCGCTGCCCTTTTTGATCATGTGTATACATTTATTAGATTACATTTTTTAAAAGCTCCATGATCCAACTATATTTTTACTAATTGGGTGTCCTTGGAAGATAAATGGCAGCAAAGTGCTGATGCTGACAAGATGACCAAAGGAAGTTCTGAAGAATGCAGCTGGAAAGAGGCGGGGAGATAGCAACACGGCAAAATAAGGCTCTTTATTAAGGCAGTCTTACACCCTTGCCTCCCAGGAAGCAGGGACTGGACCACAACTACAAATCAGTGAGAGTGCACATCCAGATTCTCAGGGTTACAATGCTGTTTTGTAGTTTGGGTGCCACAAGCACCCCATTACTAAGCCACGTATGTAGGGCATATTCACTTTAAATAATTGTTATTTAATCATAAAATTTACAATTAATGATACGGTTTGAAGGGCTTAAGAGGGGAGACCAAATGGCACCGAGGAGACAGACGGCATGGCTGTCTCAAGCTTCCTCTTTCTCAGGGTCACTGGGCAGTGTTAATTGGGAACAACACCTGGACACATGAAGACATGACTAGACTTGTGCCAAAAGGTGGGACAACCACATAGGGGCTTTTCTGTTCCCCCACCAGTCCTATCCACTCTTTGACATTCCCACTGTTTTTCCCTTAGAAATGCACCTGTTGGGCTTATTCATTAGTATGACTTTTGGTCAGCAGGCCTGGGGAAGAAAGATAAGTGCTAAAGCATCACCAGTGATTTACCTGAGTGCCAACCACCACACCCTTCCACACACAACCCCTGCACCCCCACAAAAACACACACTTCACATTTCTTCAGGCAGAGATGCCTCCTGTTTGACACTCAGTGACACTTTAGAAAAGGTGGCATGTATTGAACACCTGCTACAAACCAGGCATTGTACTGAGTATTTTTATATCTAAGCCTATGCTGTTATCTCACATTTTACAAATAAAAACACTTTAATTCCAATAATTAAACCTATCTAAGGTAATAAATAGCTTAACTGGGGGTGTTGCTTTTTGGTTCTGACTACAGAGTCTATGAGGTCCCCTCTCAGTTGCATCCAGCCTAACCTCTGCCCGCACCTCGAGATGTCACTGAACAGAACAGGGGCAGGAGACAGATTGGAATAATGAGAGAAGAAATCAGAAGTTTTAGGTGGATAAAAAGACACTAGTGTTGCCCTGGCTGGGTGGCTCAGTCAATTAGAGCCTTGTCTTATGCACCAAAGGTTGTGGGTTCGATTCCCAATCAGGACACAGATAGCTTTCGGGTTCAGTCTCCAGTCGGGGCACATACGGGAGGCAGTTGGTTGATGTTTCTCACACATCGATGTCTCTCTCTCTCAAATTAATAAAACATATCCTCAGGTGAGGATTTTTTTAAAAAAGGACTCTAGTGCTGCTTCCCTCCTCTTCCCTTTTCTATTCTCTTGCTGAATAAAGCTGTGAGTGACCTCTCAGGACTAGTTCTAGTCTTGGAGAAGAGAGAAGAGAAGGGAGCCTTGTTATTTCTGTAGGGCCCAACCCCTCTGACTAAAGTAAGTAGCCAGTCCATAAGGAGAAGCATTATGCAGAAATTTAGCCATCTCTGGTGATACAGCCAACTCTGATTGTATCACTTAGGAATCTAAATGTGGGGATACTTCCTCAGTAGGGTGGATCTAGCCCAGTAATAGGGCTGCAGGGGGTGGGAAGGTGAGCACTGCAATCCAAGGCCCTGTCCTCAAAACATTCAGCTTTCTTATAAAACATCAACCTGGATCTAATCAGAACCAATTCTGCTCTTTGAGCAGGAAGGATCATTTCACAATTCATATATATATATATATAATTGATTATGCTATTACAGTTATCCCATTTCCCCCCTTTATTCCCCTCCGCCCTGCACACCCCCTCCCACCCACATTCCCCTGCTTTAGTTCATGTCCATGGGTCATACCTATGCGTTCTTTGGCTTCTACATTTCCTATACTATTCTTAACCTCCTCCTGTCTATTTTCTACCTACCATTTATGCTACTTATTCTCTGTACCTTTTCCCCCTTTCTCCCCCTCCCACTCCCTTGTTGATAACCCTCCATGTGATCTCCATTTCTGTGGTTCTGTTCCTGTTCTAGTTGTTTGCTTTTTTTCCTTGTTTTGTGTGTGGTGGTTAATAACTGAATTTGCTGTCATTTTACTGTTCATATTTTTTTATCTTCTTTTTCTTAGATAAATCCCTTTAACATTTCTTATAATAAGGGCTGGGTGATGATGAACTCCTTTAACTTGACCTTATCTGAGAAGCACTTGATCTGCCCTTCCATTCTAAATGAAAGCTTTTCTGGATAGAGTAATCTTGGATGTAGTTCCTTGCCTTTCATGACTTGAAATACTTCTTTCCAGCCCCTTCTTGCCTGAAAGGTCTCTTTTGAGAAATCAGCTGACAGTCTTATGGGAACTCCTTTGTAGGTAACTGTCCCCTTTTCTCTTGCTGCTTCTAAGATTCTCTCATTTTTAATCTTGGGTAATGTAATTAATTATGATGTGCCTTGGTGTGTTCCTCCTTGGGTCCAACTTCTTTTGGACTCTCTGAGCTTCCTGGACTTCCTGGAAGCCTATTTCCTTTGCCAGATTGGGAAAGTTCTCCTTCATTATTTGTTCAAATAAGTTTTCAATCCCTTGGTCTTCCTCTTCTTCTGGTACCCCTATAATTCAGATGTTGGGATGTTTAAAAATATCTTGGAGGTTCCTAAGCCTCTCCTCATGTTTTTGAAATCTTGTTTCTTCATTCTTTTCTGGTTGAATGTTTCTTTCTTCCTTCTGGTCCACTCTGTTGATTTGAGTCCCAGTTTCCTTCCCATCACTATTGGTTACCTGTACATTTTCCTTTATTTCACTTAGCATAGCCTTCATCTTTTCATCTAGTTTGTGACCAAATTCAACCAATTCTGTGAGCATCCTGATTACCAGTGTTTTGAACTGTGCATCTGATAGGTTGGCTATTTCTTCGTCACTTAGTTGTATGTTTTAGAGTCAAAGATAATGGCATTTCTTTCATATTACCTCTCAGTATTTTGTTAATATTTTTCCCCTTTTTGTAGGGGGATTTCCTTTGATGATATTGTCATTTTTCCATAAAATTTAATAGCCTCCATTTTATTCTGTAGCATTAGAAGTACTTTCCCATACCAGTTAACATTTTTTGAAAACTAACAACTATAATTATATACCATACTTAATTTTCCAATTATTGAATATTTCATCTGTTTCTTTTCAGTATAATAAAAAGCAATTGTGAGGTGAGCATTTTTATATACTGATCTTTTTCTGCATCTGCTAATTTCCATAACAGGAATTATTAAAATTGGAATTTCTGAGTCATTTTGAACAAATGGGAACATTTAAAGATCTCTTGATAAGTGTTGCCAGACAGTATTTTAGAAAGTTTATACCATATTACACAAATAATTGTTTATTTATTGAAATTCCAAGCTCACAGAGGAACTTCCGGCCATTCCGTGATCTGTAATTGGATGGGTTTCTACTGATGCTCACAGCATCTTATACATGCCTACAACACAGCATTTACCAATATGTAGTATTTTTACCCACACTTCTCCAAGTAAACGCTGAAGTAGGAAGCACAACTTCTCTTCTTTGTAGCGCTGGTGCTGAGAATAGCAATGCCTAAGAGATAGTCCACTACCGAGAATGTGATACCTAGCAGTCATCAAGGCACTCTCCAAAGCAGCCATTGTCTCACTCTCAGTTTCCATTCAGTGGGCCAGAATAAAATTTTGCACACCTAACAGAGAGAAACTGCATACAATTAGAGAGCTATACTAATCTAAATCCAGCCTTGACAACTCTTCAGCATATTATTTTTCCACCCAGTTGGAAAATTTACAGTTGATAATATCAGCAATATGACTTCTTGATAGTATCAGCTTACCCCAAAGCACACAAGAGCCTGAGAAATGACTACATGACCATTACGAACCTCATAGAAACTTCTTCCTGTTGCTTAGTTATCCGTCTGTGTTTCCTGGGGACTTTACCTTTGCACAGTATGTGACACTAAGTTTTAATGAATGTTGAACAGTTACTATATGATAAATGCCAAGAAAAACAATGAGTGGTATAAAGAAATAAGAGAAGATCTCTATCTTTTGCCTTAATCCCAGCTCCATTTTTCACCTTTTATCAGCAGCCCCAGGGATTGGGGTCTTCTGTTTGAAAATGAGCTCCATTCTATGACATCTGAATAGCTATTCTTGCTACGATACTGGGCGGAGAGACAGGTCAAAGCAGGCACCTCTGTCATCAGTGAGTCCTGAGGATGCAAAGGTCTCTTTGGTTGGGGAACACCCTTACTGCCTAACATGATGCCTGTAATGTCCAGTTGGCTGTCTCTTGGGAATAAGTCCTTAAAATCCCATTTTGTCTTTGATAAGAGTGGTATTTGGAATACATACACATTAAAATGTTACCAGTTCTCTAATAGCATAGTAACAGTTAGTATATCTGATTGGCCAGGGAGATCACCTCGTGAGGCACTAAAAGAATAGTAGAACACAGGGTAGCATCTTCACTCATAAAACTGAGGGGCTAGAGAAAAATGAGCAATGAGAGAACAGGACCTGCTCCAGGAGGGTGGTGGTCCGGCCAGGAGCCACCATGGAGATCCTGGGGCACACGGGGAAGATGCGGGACACCAAGTGTAAAGGGAATCAGGTGAAAAACAATAAAATCGGCTCTGGCCAGTGTTGCTCAGTAGGTTGGAGTCTAATCCCATGAACTGGAAGAGTTTCGGGTTCAATTCCCCATGAGGCACATACCTAGGTTGTAGGTTCATCCCCGGTCACATCAATGTTTCCCTCCCTCTCTCTCCCTCCCTCCCCCTCTCTCTCTAAAATCAATAAGCATGCTCTAGAGGGAGGATAATAAAAAATAAAAATTTAAAAGTATCCATTTTACCTGCTCCCAAAATGTATAGTTCACACTTCTGTGTATAAAGTGCTAAATGGAAAAGGATTTAAGTGACTTATCTTTCATACTCTAAAGGTGTGAATGGAGTAGGGAAAAAAAGGACTTCTCAGTAAGTAAAAGCACCTCCACCTCACTAACATGTTTCTCCACTTACTAATCTATATAACTGATTTTAAAATATTTGAAATTAATATTAATATTCATAGAAGTTAAATTATTTGGACAAAATATGATAAAAACTGCCATTTAATTTATAATACTGAATAAATGCAAACTAAATGCCTATGAAGCAATAACTAGTTAAGCAAATTCTGCTACATGCAGTGGAATTCTGTGGTCATAAAAATAAAGCTGTGTATACACCTATACTTACTATACAAAGCCATGAAATATAGTTGAGAGAAAAAGCAGGTTGATCCTATTTATGAAAAAACCTTAATATCCTCATGAATAATACGAAAAGAGATGTTTTTAAGGGATATTCACAAATATCCAAAATGCAAAATTTAGTTGATTTTATTTTCCTCTGTTTTTTTTTTAAATCTTTATCTTTTCCACAGGTAATACGTATTTCCTATTTTCTCTCCAAAAAGGAATAGCATGACAAAATCCTTTTACCTCAAATGTTTTTCCCTCTTCTCTACTCTTTGTCTAAACCATTGTGATTTGCTAAAACAGGCAAGGACTGCGAAGTAAAATCCGTGCTGTGATAAAGCAGAATCCACGTTGGAGGACACTTCACACACTGCAAGAAACCTGGATACAAGGGAAGCGTGGTCCTAGTGCAGGGAAGTGCAGCCTGGAAATGTGGCGTTCTGTTCAGAATTCTAACTTAGACTAAAAGGCATCAACTGGTGCAATTTCTTGCCTTTGGCCACTGAACATGTTATTCTCCATTATATTCAATTTACTATAAAATTGTATTAGCTATGCTGCTACTTAAGCTAGGATACCTTCTGTCCAGTCACTTAGTTTCTGTATTTTTGAGGATCGTGCCACCTCACTGCCCCTTCCCATTCCCTTTTCCCCGAGACTGACTATAGAGAACCGTATAAGCATTATGCTGCATCTTAATTAGTGCCTTTTAAATGCCTAAAAAATGGCATTATGTGCCTTTTAATTATTAAAACATCTTAAAAGGTAAATCTCCTAAATGCAGACCATTGTCTTCTCTATTGAAAAGTATTTTTCAAAGGTCTAAATTTGAAGAAACAAAAATTAAATATATTTTGTGTACAAAGGGAGAATGAAAAAGAAAAAATCCCATAAACCCAGCAAAACTAGGCCCAATTCTTTTAGGCAAACTCAGCTTAGAAAGAGGTCCCGAGCATACGGAACTCTGGGCCTTGTCGTAAATGAGGCAATGAGAGGGTCACAGTACCTGCTTTGTAAGACCAGATCCAGCCCTGTTACTGCCAACTCCAGAATCCAGGTCTCTGTCTCCTCTGCTAATGCTTTCTCCATCCACTCCCAGGAGAACTACCCTGCTGAGCCCTGTGAATTAAGCAGCATGATCAATCAACACTAATCTGAATACCCATGACATCTCTACAGATTTATAAAATATTGAGCTTATTTTGATTTGTAATGAAAGCTCTGTACAACAAAGTAGTTAAATAAAACCCATAATTCAGTTCATCAATACAGTAAAATTAAATCAACAAATATTTTGCTATCTACCACAAGCCAAAGGATCTAAAGAACCAGTTGGAAGGAGAGTCTGTAAACATGGAAAAGTTAAATTGCCCGATAAGCAGTACACTCGGTAATTAGTCTAAGAGTTGAGAAAGGGAACCATCATTTAGGCTTTAGTGGTCTGGTAAGGCTTAACAGGAAACATTTATTCAGCCCCAAAATTGAAAAGACCAGTAAGGAATGTTTTCTTTTTATTATAGAGTACTGTTTTTAAGACATAAAAAATGAGGTTGTAGGATGGGTCTGAAGAAATAAAGAAACATTAAGCTATACTTAAAAATTGTATTCATAAAAAATATTTTGTTACAATTTTAATTTACTGAATAATACCACTCTGAATGGCCACTGTCACCCTAGTCCCACTCACAGATACACTGGCAGAGATTTAAATTTTGAATGTTTTAAAAACATACTATAAAAATGTAAAGAATTAGCTAGCTACATAAATAATATAAATTATCTACAAAAGTTTTATTTAGAGTTATGAAGTTGACATTTTTGGCTGTTCCAATTCAGTCAAGATAGCCAAATCAATCTTAAGAAGAACTAAAATTTGATTTGATTTGAGCTAAGAAAATATTTAAACCTGATCATATTGGTAATGCCTCTTTTTTTAAGAGTTTTTTATTTTTAGAGAGAGGGGAAGGGAGGGAGACAGAGAGGGAGAGAAACAGCAATGTATGGTTTCCTCTCACATGGCCCTCACTGGGACCTGGCCTGCAACCCAGGCATGTGCCCTGACTGGGAATCGAACTGGGACCCTTCGGTTCCCAGCCGGCGCTCAATCCACTGAGCTACACCAGCCAGCGCAGGTAATGCCTCTTTTTAAAAACTTATGTATTTTTAGGGAGAGGGGAAGGCAAGGAGAAAGGGAGAGAAACATTGATTGCTGCCTGTCATACTCCCGGACTGGGACCAAACCCATAACCCAGGCATGTGCCCTGACCATGAACTGAACCACAGACCCTTCACTCTGTGGGATGATACCCAACCGAGCAACACTGGTCAGGACAATGCCTCTTATTTCCCTTCCATTTTTTTAAGAATCAGTTTTAATGAGGTATAGTTTACATAATACAAATTTCTCCCATTTTAACTATCAAAACATTTTGATGAGTTTAAGAATTTAATATACCAGTGTAACCACCACCACTACAATCAAGAACATTTTTCCCCTGGCTGGTGTGGCTCGGTGGTGAGTGCCAACCTGCAAACCAGAGGTTGCTGGTTCGATTCCCCATCAGGGCACATACCTGGGTTGTGGGCCGGGTCCCGGGTTGGGGCCTATAAGAAATAACTAATGGATGTCTCTCTCTCACATTGATGTTTCTCTCCCTCTCTTTCACCCTCCCTTCCCCTCTCTCTAAAAACAAATAAATAAAATCTTTTTTAAAAAGGTAAAGAACATTTTCATTACCCGCCCAAATTCCCTTGTGCCCATCCAGGTCAATATTCTCCAACCCTCCTCTGTTTTTCCTTGGCAAGATGACAGTATGTCTTGACTATTCGCGTTGCACATTTTTGTATTACCATCTAGTCTTTCCATTGCTTGGGTTTCTCTCCATAAAGGGATATATAATGAATTATTACAAGGAAAATTGGACCTTTTTAGTGATACCAAGATGGTAGACTTTCCTACGGATATATACAAAAACCTTTATTCTGATGATATTCCTCATGTTTCAAGAGAAAAAGGAACCACAGTTGTTGCACAACTGAAACAGCTTCAGGCATAAACAGAACCAACTGTGAACATGCTTGAAGGTGCAGAAACTACAAAGGTAAATGCAGTCAGCCTGGGATGGTCAGATGCTGTTTAACTACCAGGTGGACAAGCATGGTTTCAGGCAAGCATATTTAGATACACTCTACAGGTATGCAAAAATTCAATATGAATGTAGGCATTACTCTGGAGCAGCAGAATGTCTTTAGTTCTTTAGAGTGTTGTTGGTCGGAGGAATGCACAGAAATGCATTGAGCTCACTGTGGGGAAAGCTGGCCTCTGAAACTTAATGCAGAATTGTGATGCAGCGGTGGGAGACCTGAGCCAGTTAAAACCGGCCCCAGATAATTCTATGAGTGCTCCATTCCTGTCTCTTCAGCAGCAAACAGGCTCATTGCACAATGACATTTAAGATATCTTCCTTTACCAGCCATAGTACCTTAATGCAATTTGGACAATGTGTCCACATATTCTTCGCTATTGGACTACGGCAGTCATAACTGACAAAGATGATAAAAATGCCAGCAGGTGCTAAAAGATCCAGTCGAAGTTGCTCAATGGGAGTCATACGTATACAAATACCCAATTACAGAGTCTGTGGAATGCTTATATGTTAACTTTGACTTTGATGGGGCTCAGAAAAAGCTGAGGGAATGTGAATCGGCTTATAAATGGCTTCTTCCTGGAGGCTTGTCCTGAGTATTTCATTGAAAATGCCCATCTCTTTGTACTTGAGACTTTCTGTCACATCCACCCGTGTATCAGCATAACATGTTGGCAGATGAACTGAGCACAGCTCCAGAAGGAGCTGAAAGGCGGATGGTAAATTTGATTAGTAATGCAAGACTGGATGCCAAGATTTGTTCTCAATTAGGTCATGTGGTTATGGGTAGCAGTGCAGTCTCACCCTACCAGTGAGGGATTGGAAAGACCAAAAGCCTTTCATTTAGAAGCCAGATGATGGCCATATATATTGAGGAAAAACAATCAGAATGGTAGGTCAGAGTCTCCTGACTGGGCAACTCAAGACTCTGGCTTGTACTGAAGAGCTGTAAAGAAAAGATGAAAAATGATAAAGGAAAGGTGAAATAATAAAACCATTATATAAAGGGTGGCATACATTTTAGAAACAACATATTGAGTATTAGTTTTGGAGAATTTGCATAAATTGGTTGTTTCAAAAAAAAATTGTCTGACCCCAGGCAGCCCCTGACTTGTTTTCTGTCACTTATGGATTACATTTGTCTTTTCTAAGGTTTCATAAGAATGTAATCATACAGTATGTATAAAACTCTTTTTGTAGACTTCTTTTGCTAAGCATACTGTTTTGAGATTTATCTGTTTTGTTGCAGATATCAGTAGTTTATTAGTGTTTATTGCTGAATAGTTTTCCAATGTATTGATATGTCACAGTTTGTTTACATTACCACAAATGTTGATGGACATTTAGGTTGTTTCTAGTTTTTGTCTATTATAAATAAAGTCATTATAAATATCCATGTACAGCCCTGGCTGGTGTAGCTCAGTGGATTGAGCGCGGGCTGGGAACCAAAGGGTCCCGGTTCGATTCCCCGCCAGGGCACATGCATGGGTTGCGGGCCAGGTCCTCAGTGAGGGCCATGTGAGAGGCAACTATACATTGCTGTTTCTCCCTCTCTTTCTCCCTCCCTTCCCCTCTCTCTAAAAATAAAATAAATAAAATCTTAAAAATAAATAAATAAATAAATATCCATGTACAAATCTTTGCGTGGATATGTGTTTAAATTTCTAGGGGTAATATTGCCAGGTGATATGGTAAGTGTACATTTAACTTTGTAACAAACAAACTATTTTACAAAATTCTGTTACCATTTAACATTCTGAGCAGCAAGGTATGAGAGTCGTAGTTGCTCTCTATCCTTATCAGTACGTAGTATTGTCATTAGTGAGTAATACTATCTTGCTGTGGTTTTACTTTGCATTTCTCTGATGACTAATGATGTTGATATATTTTTGTACATGTTTTGGCATGGCTATTAATCTATTTTATCTTGTAAAGTATCTATTCAAATTGTTTGCCCAATTTACTTGGGTCGTTTGTCTTACTGAGTTTCGATAGTTTTTTATAACCACCCATAAACACCATATATTCTAGATACAAGTCCTTTGTCAGATATGTGCTTTATGAATCTTTTCTCCCAGACAGTAGCTTGGCTTGGCTTTTGTTGTTGTTGTTGTTTTGTTGTGTGTGTATGTGTGTGTTTAGCAGTGTCTTTTGAAGGGCATAAGGTTTAACTTGGTAAAAGTCTAACTTATTAGTATCTTCTATAGCTTTGTCTTTTTTGTGTCCTAACTAAGAAATCTTTTACTACCTCCAGGTAGGTTGGATTTAAATCTATCATTTTGCTGTTTGTTTTCTATTTATTCCAAATCTTTGTTTTTATTTCTTCTTTTCCTCTCTTCCTCTGGGTTTTTTTTAAGACCTCATTCTATTTTAACTATTGGTTTATGAGGTACTTCTCTTTTAATTATTAATGGATGCTCAAAGATTCACAGCATGGCCCTTTATCCAATCTGCATTCAAATAATATATGATCATGTGTATTCTAGTATCTCAGTATAATTTCTTACAGTTTTACACTTGCATGTTTCCACTCATGTTTTGAGCACTTGTCATACATTTTACTTTTGTGAACATATATGTTATAAACACCATAAGACATTGTTCTTTTGCCACATGGGTTAGAGCACTGTTAGGGTTATGCTTAGAATTAGATTTAGGTGTATTTTTTAAGATTAGTTTAAGATTAGGTTCATGTTAAGGTTAAAACTTGTCTTATGATGAAGATAAATTTAGGGTTAGAGTTGGAGACAATATTAGAGTTTGGTAAGGATTATAGTTGGGTTAGGGCAAGAATGAGGATTATTAGGTTTCACATGAAGTTTAGGGTTTAAATTACAGTTAGGGTTAGTGCTAGATTCATGTGAGGGTAAAAGTGAGGCGGACAATGAGTGTTAGTGTTAAGATTAGGGTGACTGGAAGACAGTTTGTAATGGTTAGCTTTAGGGGTAGGGTCAGTGTTAAGATTAGAATTAGGTTACAATTAGGTTTACGGTTAGTGTTAGGGTTGGAGTTAGGATGAGGCTGTGTGTGAATGTTCATGCGCGGGTGAGTGTGAGGCAGAGGGTGAGTTTCAGGGTGACGGAATGTTACTGTTAAAATGAGAATGTGTTAAGCTTATGGGGAAGATGATGGTGAATGTTAAATCTAGGATTAAGGTTTGATTTGGGTTCTATATAGAATTATGTTTACAATTAGGTTGCAGTTATGGTTAAGGTGAGGCTGAGGCTGAGGTTGAGCGTTACGATTAGGATAAGGATAAGGTTAAGAATGAGGATGTGTTAAGTTTAGGTTTAGGGTGAGAATAAAATTTAGGATGTGGATTAGGGTAACAGTTATTTTAGAATTTGAGTTAAGATGAGTTTAACGGTTCAGTTTAATGTAGGGTTAGGGTGAGGCTTAAGGTGAGGGTGAGGTTGAGTGTAACATTTTGGTTATTGTTAGGGTGAATGTGAGTATGAGAATTAGCATTAAAGTAATGCTTAGTGGTATAAGTCAAGATAGGTTTATCATTAAAGTTTTTAAGTATTCACTTAGAAACTAAGAAAATGCATGTACAATTTATGACATAACATGCAATCTATACCTTTCTCAACTTTGGAGAAAATTATAACTAAAACAATCTAATTTAGTATTCAATACAATTTTCATTGTGTAAAACCTGTAATGAAGTGTTTGAACGCTCTTAAAATTAATTCGTACCAAATGAGATTTTTGCAAACTCTTGTAAGCAGGTTATATAAACACTTAATGAAAACTCTACTAATTAAGTAATGAATATGTATGACTTCAGATGTACTAAAGCATATTATTAAAAAAAAAACATTGTTCTTTTGTTTCATTTTATATGTTGCCTAGCTTTGTACAATTACCATTTAACAAAATTAATAAATAGATAAAAGAATTATTTTATATGTACCCACATGTTGACCTCTCCTGGTGATCTTTGTTTCTTTGTGTAAATCTAAGTTTCACATCTGGTAGCACTTTCCTCTGCCTGAAGAACTTTTTTTAACATTTTAAAGGAAGAACTTTCTTTAACATCTTGTATAGTGTAAGTCTTCAGATGACAAATCTCATTTATGTTTGTCTGGAAAGTTGCTTTTGTTTTGAAGAATATTTTCACTAGATATAGAATTCTAGGTTGACTAGCATTTTACAGAGGCAATTTTTTTTCTTTCCTGCATATCTCATGAACAGTCTACTGTAATTTTTATCTATGGTCCTCTGGAATTTGTTTCCCTCTCCTCTGGCTGCTTTTAAGATGTTTCTCTTTATCACTTGTTTTCAGAAATTTGATATGCATCAGTTTGTGGTACAAATGTGTGTGTTTATTTTGCTTGAGATTTTTTGAGCTTCTTGGTCCGTGGTTTATAGTTTTCATTAAATTTGGGAAGATTTTAGCCATTATTACTTTCATACCCACCTATCTTTCTGGGAGTTTACGTACATACCTGTATGTCGGACCACTTAATATTATCCCACATGTCCCCGGCGCTTACTCATTTTTTGTGAGTGCTTCATCGACATGTAATTTAAGTACCATGATGTTCAGCCTTTTAAAGTGTGCATGACTTTTA
The DNA here is from genome assembly GCA_004026765.1 of Micronycteris hirsuta. Lineage (NCBI taxonomy): Eukaryota > Metazoa > Chordata > Mammalia > Chiroptera > Phyllostomidae > Micronycteris > Micronycteris hirsuta. The sequence continues at coordinate 126,989 of PVJI01001518.1, forward strand.
CTACATTTGGAGACTTGTGCAATCATCACCAAATCTAATTTTAGAACGCTTTCATCATCCCCAAAGGAAACTGTACCCATCAACAGTCATCCCCGCCCCCCTTCCTCTCTCCTCCAGGCCTAGCAACCACTAATCTATTTTGTGTCTATGGATTTACCTATTGTAGACATCTCACATAGATGATATCCTACAATATGTGATCTGTTGTAACTGGCGTCTTTCACTCAGCATAATGTTTTGAAATTCATCCATGTTACATAATTTATCAATACTTCATTCCTTTTTGTCACCAAATAATATTCCATTGTGTGGATATATACCGGTTTATCCATGCATTAGTTGATAGGCATTTCTTTTGTTTCACTTTTTGATTATTATGAGTAATTCTGCTACGAGAATTTCTGTAGAACTTTTGGTGTGGACATATATTTTCATTTCTCTGGGTGGTTAGATACCTAAATAGTGGAATTGCTGGGTCACATAGTAACTCTAACATTTCCGAGGAGTGACGATACTGTTTTCCAATATGGCTGCACCATTTTTCCTTCTCACCTGCAGTGAATGAGGGTTCCGGTTTCTCCACATCCTTACCATACTTGTTATTGCCTGCCTTTGACTATAGCCATCCAGTGGGTGGAAATGGCATCTTATGATTTATACTTGTATTTCTCTGATAACTAATGATGTTCAATATCTTTTCATGTGCTCATGGGGCATTTGTATATCCTTTTTGGAGAAATGTCTATTTATATCCTGTCTGCTTTTTAATGGTGTTGTTTATCTTTATATTATTGAGTCATAAGAATGACATATATATTCTGGACACAAGTCACTTATCAGATATATAATTTGCAAATATTTTCTCCTATTCTGTGGGTCATTTTTTTATTTCATGGATCCTCCCACATGGAAAGTCTGTCACATGAGGAGTTCTCCCATTTGGTGGAGTCCTTTCTCAGATGGAGTCCTCCCACATATCTCCTATCTCATGATGATATCCTCCAACATGATAAGATCCTTTCTTATGGTGAATCCACATAGAGAGGTCCTTTCACATGGTGAAGACCTCCCCCATGGTGAGGTCTTATCTCATGGTGAATCCTTTCACATGGGAAGGTCCTGTGTCATGGGGGGATCCTCTCACATGGTAAGGACCTATCTCGTGGTGGAGTCCTCCCACATGATGAGGTCCTACCTCATGATTAATTCCACTTTGCCTCTCATGTCTACATTTTAATTTCTGCCTCAGGAGAAACAGTCTCATTCATGATCTTCCCTCCCTCCAACTACCCAAACAACCTTAGGTATTTCCCTCCCATTCACACCCCAGTGCAGACCCTTATTTCAGAGAGTTTTATTACTCACCATTAAAGCCCAGGCCTATCCTCCATCTCCACCCCTGGTTGTCAGCAGCCACTGGATAGCTTCTTAGAAGAGCTTGGAATGGGATCTTTTGACAGCAATTAGTGTCTGCTGGCCATGTATTAGCCCTAAGAATTTGTGAAACCATCTACTTAAAGCATTTATTTTCTTAATTTCTCTCTCCTCTCCTTTTCCACAAAACAAGCTTTGACCGAATCCAAAGACATAGTTTCATTTCTCTAATTTTCCTGCAAAATACTCATACTAGTTCCTAACTCTTAACTAGTATCCATGGTTAGGGCCGTGATACCCTAAAGCTGTACAATCCAATATGGTAGCCACTAACCACGTGTGATTGTTCATACTTATAATGTGTGATTAGTCCAATTGAGATATGCTATCCATAACTAAAATGCACACAATTTCAAAATTGTATAAAATACTTCATTGGTACTTTTTTATCTTAATGACATATTGAGTAATAATGTTTTGGGTGTATAGATTTAAGTAAAATATAAAAATTAATGCTACCTGTTCATTTTTACTTTTCTTAAACATATGGCCATGTGCCCTGGCTGGTGTGGCTCCGTTGGTTGGAACATCATCTCATACACCAAAAGGTGTGGATTGATCCCCAGTAGGGGCACGTATGGGATCAATGTTTCTCTCTCACATCAATGTCTGTCTGTCTGTCTGTCTGTCTCTCTCCCCACTCTAACCCCCACCCCTTCCTCTCTCTCTCAAAAAGGAATGAAAAATGTCCTTGGGTGGGATAGAAAAAATGTGGCTATGAGAAAATTTTAAATTTCATACATGGTTCATACTATACATTTCTATTGGACAGAGCTTCCCTAGAACTCATTTTGTGCCCCATACACTATGAACTCATCTGTGGCCTGAAGCTTTGCTGCAGCCAGATTACTTAAAGACTTACCTGCCATCTGGACTCCTCTCAGTGTTATGTTCCAGGACTAGACAACCCAGGCCACACCCGTTGAATTCAAGCTGAACAGTCCCAGGCTAATTTGTCATATCTTTGAACATAGTACCTTGGTCTGCTCTCGTCAGGACAATCCTTTACCATTACTTGAGTTTCCATCATCCTTTCCTGCCCAGCTTCCTTTTCTTTTCACTTAGCCATCTCAGCAAGCCCCACATTAAGCCCACTCATAATCTCCTCCAGCTCATTCCCTTGCATGGAACTCCTCCATCCTTCTCACTTCCTGTGTATAAATGCTGCCCATGCTATCACCCAGTCACCTTCTCCATGAAGCTTTCCTCAGGGCTCCAATGCTTTATAGCCCTTCCCCTTTATCCAAAGTCCTGTCGTTGTATTCATTTTCTACCTTGTTGCTTAGCAAGTGGGTGCCGTTCTGTTCTAGCCCCTGTTTTACATATGTGAATGTGTTCTCCTTACTGGTTTGTTAGCACCTGAATGAAGGGGTCATTTCTTGTGTTTCTTTCCAACACCGTCACTCTATGTTACATCTCCAACCTAACAGGATGCTATCACAAAGCAGACAGGTAAGTATTTGGCAAACACTTACTTCAGTAATTAACCAAAATACCCAATGAATAAAAAAATAAAAAAACCAATCCCAGTCTCTCTAGTTAAATGGGAATTTACTGGGTTATCATTATTTTTCTACTGCTTGCATTACTATATTGCCACTGTTGAGTGACAACTATGTTAACAGATTCCTGCATAAATTTTAAAAAGCTTATGTTTGTTGTTATCATCAAAGGGAAGTACATAGTCATAACTGCAAGAAAATTACATTGTGATTCAGTTCCTCTAACATTTTAGTTTGCAATATATTAGCATAAAGTATGTACCCAACTCTTCAAAAATAAGAGAATCATTTACTTTACTATGTGAAGATCTTTAATTCCATGTAATAAAAACAATGTCAGATCTAGTGAAACTTATTTTTATTTGCCTTCAGGAGCTATGAGTGTATATGTATCTTCTTCACTACTAGTTATAGGATAAGATTCAAATCTGCTACCCAGTCTTCAATTGATGAGGCCAATAATTGCCCATAAAATGTGGGAATATAGAAAAGATAATACAGCAATATGTCAGATATTCACTTGGCAGTGTTAACGGATTTTCAGTCACTATTTGAGTTACAAATACTATAAGCAGTCAGTATCAGGTTTAGTGGAACCTCTATCGCTCAGAGCTCAAATGTTATTCAAACATTAAGAAGCTATTTCCCTAAAATCTAGCAGTCCACCTCATAAGTATTACAAAAAATTAGGTAACCGGTACCATATATCTTCAGAAAAGTACCTAGGGATAATTTTCTTTATTCACATTAAATAAATTTCTTATTTTTAAATGTTGGCCCATGTACTTTGTATTCTAAAACGTCCTCTAACCATTACTTCAGTCCTTGAATTCTTGCCTATCAGAATGCTTTATTAATACACCCTAGTATTCAGTTGTGATCGTAATACGCTATCTTGGTACATTCTTTCATTCCTTATTGTTGTGGTTATTGTCTTAAAAATGAATAAAAAACTAAAACAGTTCCACAACCTTCCAAAAGAGCCTCAGAAACAGCCTTTTCCATAAATACCTTTTTCGGACAAGGTATTCATGGAACAACATAAATCAGCAAACCTAAACAGTTAAAAATTACTCCAGGTCAAAAATATATTTAAAAAAATAAAAAGATTTTACACACAATGTTGGCAATAACACTTTGGAAATGAGCATTCTTTTATATGGCTCCAGGAATTAGAAGTTGATTCAAACATTCTGAATGGCATTTTTTTGTAATACTCATCAAAAGCCTTAGAATATTACCCCAAATTTCCATTTTTGTGAATCTATCCAAAAAAATAATTATGGATACGTTTAAAGATAGAGCATATGGGATATACATTGCAGTGGTGAGTATGTGGCCTGTTCTGCCATCAGGGAGAGAATGAGAAAGAATGGGATGAAGTTTCTCCTTATAACTTTGTAGCATGCTCTCAGGGGAAGTATTTGCTCTGTGTCTCTCACTTCCCACCCGACCCCCTGGCCAGCTCTGCAGGAAAAATGTAGCCAAGTGTTCAACAATAGCAGATTGTTAATTACAATAAATTGTGATCCATAAAATGGAATATAATGCACATTATGACATTATAAAAGAATATTAAATAACAAAATACTGTATGCTATTACATATTTTAAAATAATGTTACTAATAGTATGATGTCATTTCCATTAACAGAAGGGAATGTTGATGAAACAAAGGGGTTCTATTGAAAGTAACCTCATAAGCTGATCTGATCATAAATATCTAACGGGGCAGGTTACAGTGGGAAGTAACACCCCAGACATGTAACTTTTTAGTAAAAGGCTTATCTTTGCCTTAAGCAAGCCCTGTCCATTGTTTCTGTCATGTAGGTTAACACACCTTTGAAATAAACATTAACCTCCTTAAGAGAGCACATAATTATTACATAATTAACTATCCTGTAATCCCACCTTGCTTTCTCCTACCTCCACGCAGTCTTACCTTTCCTATTTAATTTCAAACACATAAATTAAGCTTCAAAACTGTTATTCTCCAGAGCACTTGAGATCTCCCTCCTTAGCATATGTCATCAGTTTCCCTCGAATAAACCCATAAAGATTATCTACAGCCCTGGCCATGTAGCTCAGTTGGTTGGATTGTTGTCCTGATTCACCAAGGTTGCAGGTTCAGTCCCGGCACATAGAAGAATCAACCAAAGAGACTTCTGGCCAAGATGGAGGTGTAGGTAGATACACTTTGCCTCCTCGCACAACCAAAAGAAGGACAACAACAAACTGAAAAACAAAAAACAACCAGAACTGCCAGAAAATCAAACAGTATGGAAGTCCGACAACCAAGGAGTTAAAGAAGAAACATTCATTCAGACTGGTAGGAGGGGCAGAGACAGGCAGCCATCTCAGAGAGGATGTGCAGCAAGGTGGTAGCCGGAGGACTGGGAAGGTGTAGCAGCAGCTGGCTGACCAGGCGGTCCCATTTGCATGCAGATAAACTGGAGGAAGAACTGGGGAGTGAGACAGACCACGCAACCCAGGGTTCCAGTGTGGGGAAATAAAGCCTCGAAACCTCTGACTGAAAAAACTGGGGGGGTTAAGGTGGCAAGAGCAACTCCCAGCCTCACAGGAGAGTTTATTAGACCCACAGGGTCCTAGAATGTACACAAGCCCACACACCTGGGAATCAGCACCAGAAGTGCCCCATTTGCTTGTAGGTAACAGGGGAAGTGACTGAAAGCTGGCCAAGAGCCAAGTAAGCCGCATCATTCCCTCTCAGACCCCTCCCCCACATACAGCATTCACAACACAACAATGTGGATTGCCCCACCCTGGTGAATATCTAAGGCTCTGTCCCTTACAAACTAACAAGCACACTGAGACAAAAAAAATATGGCCCAAATGAAAGAACAGATCAAAACTCCAGAAAAAAATTACAACTAAGTGAAGAAGAGATAGCCAGCCTATCAATGCAGAGTTCAAAACACTGGTAATGAGGATGCTCACAGAAATGTTTGAGTATTGTCACAAAATAGAGGAAGAAGTAAAGGCTATGCAAAGTGAGATAAAGGAAAAGATACAGGGAACCAACAGTGAAGGAAAGGAAACTGGGACTTAAACCAACAACTAGGAACAGAAGGAAGAAATAAGCATTTAACCAGTGCAGAATGAAGAAATAAGACTTCAAAAAAATGAGAAGAGGTTTAGGAACTTCCAGAACAACTTTAAACGTTCCAACATCTGAATCATAGGGGTGCCAGAAGGAGAAGAGGAAGAGCAAGAAATTGAAAATATATTTTAAAAAATAATGAAGGAGAACTTCCCTAATCTGACAAAGGGAATAGACTTCAAGCAAATCCAGGAAACTCAGAGAGTCTCAAAGAAGTTGGATCCAAGGGAGCACACACCAAGGCACATCATAATTATATTACCCAAGATGAAAGATAAAGAGAGAATCTTAAAAGCAGCAAGAGAAAAGGAGATAGTTACCTACAAAGGAGTTCCCTTAAGACTATCAGCTGATTTCTCACAAGAAACCTTGCAGGCAAGAAGGGGCTGGAAAGAAGTATTCAAAGTCATGAAAGGCAAGGATCTACATCCAAGAATACTCTACCCAACAAAGCTATCATTTAGTATGGAAGGGCAGATAAAGTGCTTCCCAGATAAGGTCAAGTTAAAGGAGTTCATCATCACCAAGCCCTTATTATATGAAATGTTAAAGGGACTTATCTAAGAAAAAGAAGATGATCAAAAATATGAAAAGTAAAATGAAAACAAACTCTCAACTATCAACAACTGAATTAAAAAAAAAACTATGCAAACAACTAGAACAGGAACAGAAACACAGAAATGGAGATCACATGGAGGGTTATCAGTGGGGCAAGTAGAGGGGAGAAAATGGGTGACAAGGTACAGAGAATAAGCAGCATAAATTATAGGTATAAAATAGACAGGGGGTGGTTAAGAATAGTATAGGAAATGGAGAAGCCAAAGAACTTATACGTACAACCCATGCACATGAACTAAGGGGAGGGAATGCTGGTGGGCGGGGGTTTGCAGGATGGAGGGGAATAGAAGGGAGAAAAAATGTGGGACAACTGTCATAACATAATCAATAAAATATATTTTAAATAGAATCAACAAATCAATGCCTAAGTAAGTGGAACGACAAATTGATGCACCATCCCCCCTAAAAATTAATCAAAAAAATTTTTAATTCTCTCCAGGTTTGGATAATTCTTACATTAATAGGGAAATGGGGACCCTTTACAACAAAATGTTAAAAGAGATTGTGGTTACTGGTAATTTTTATTTTATTTTCTGTTTATCTCTATTCTCTAATTTTCTACCATGAACATTTTGTCATCAGAAAAAAATAGTATTAAAAAAATTATTCCAGCTGCACAAAAAACCCACAATTTTTTCTTTAATTTGGTAGTCAAACAAAGCCAGTTGTATGGTGTCATTCTCTCTGAGTTGTCTGAGTGGTGTGGAGATAGGGCCTTCTGTCACCTGGTAGAGTCCATATAAGGTAAACTATCCAGAGGCACTTGCCCCTCAAATCAGCAGTAAGTGCTGGCATGTGACTTTTTTGACTGTAAAAACAGTTGTTCTTGCAAGGGAGCCTGAAAAAGAAGGGTCCTTAGGTATTTGACAATTATATGGGAAGAGAAAACTAGAACCAAATCTGTATATATTGCTAGCTCACAGGATATATATATATATATATATTTCTACCTGTACACACGATATTTTAGTGACTTAAAGTGATAAAAATACTTAATGACCAGAGAATTCGCTACATTGTAAAGAAATTTATTAAAAAATGGTGTATCGTGAGGGAATCAGTATATTTCTAGGGATAAAATTAGAGTTATGAAACATGCATTTGGCAATCTCCAGTTTTTACAACAATTTCACCATGCATTAATCTATATGAACTTGTTAGATAGACAAGGGTCTTGATATGGGGCAGTTCTAAATGTCATTCTTGCTAAATGTTAAAATACAACACAATATTTTGTAGATGCAACTGTAAACAGGATGAGCTGACAAGGACTCAACCTGGTAAGTGTAGCCGGACACAAAGAAGAAATAAACAGGGAAGTGACTAAATAGGTAAGCACTGGCTAAGCCTCCTTTGGGGAGACAGAGCTTTGGATATGAATCTGCAGTCTCCTTCACTTGCTGCAAGTAAATTAAACTACCTGCGACAACCACGTCTCATCTTGTTCCTGAATAGAACGTGCAAGAGGCAAACCTCTTTGGTTAACAAACCTGCTGTAAACATTTAGGGAAGGTCTGTTTGGTATCTTATCTCTATCTGTGGATTAGGAACCTTGAGACACAGGAAGCAGAAAGGAGCTTGCCCACAGGCACAGTACAACTTGGAGGCAAAAAGAAAGTTAAGACCCAAGTGGCATCAAAACCCAGGATCCTTACTCAGATTTGACCCTTTGTCTCCAGCCATTTAGAATGCAGTGAGTCTGGCCTCACAGTGATAGGGGACTCAAGAGTTGGAAAATTTCACTTTAACGTAAAAAGTTATAAGCCTAGCAAGTAATGTATATGTTAAAGCCTTTGTTTCAGAAACTACAGATAAGGCCCTTCCTGGCTCCTGGGAAAACAGCCGACCTCCTCCTTTGTGTTCCAGGGAGAGACAGATGACCACCTGCCCCTGGGAACAGTTAACTACCCAGGACAGGAATGTTGCAGCTTCTTCCACATAATCCTCCCTGAATCTCAAAGCCCTCATTGCACCTTGTTTATTCCCTCGTATAAAAACGTTGGCCTGGAGCCCTGGCTGGTGTAGCTCAGTGGATTGAGTGCGGGCTGCGAACTAAAGGGTTGCTGGTTCGATTCCTAGTAAGGGCACATGCCTTGGGTGCAGGCCAGGTCCCCAGTGGAGGCCACATGAGAGGCAACCACACATTGATGTTTCTGTCCCTCTCCTTCTCCCTCCCTTCCCTTCTGTCTATAAATAAATAAAATCTTTAGGAAAAAAAAAAAAAGTTGGCCTGGAAAGACAAGATGGTCTGTTAGGGTATGAACCCACCATCTTCTCAGATCACTGGCCATCTGAATAAAGCGCCCATAAAGATTCAATCGCTGTCATTGCTTATTGTGTTTGGTAGTAACAGGCAGCCCGAATGCCCTTCTCTTTTCTGGTTACAACCGGCAAGGTTTTCATGCCTTTCTCACCTTTGGGATAAAGCTGTGCTGTCAAGGTGGGGAATTCAAATGTGCTAGACCTTTGTTTGGAGGTAAAAACAATCAAACCTGATATGAGTGCTTTGTGTTCCATCCAGGCTCCAAAGACTAAAGAAGCACTTCCTCCAGGTGGCCCTATATGTGTGGGGCCCTCCTTGAGGTGTCTGGGGTCAATCCCTAAGATGTGCTGGGGCCTCATAGGGAACTCCCATCACTGTAATGTAACTTTGGCTCTGAGAACATGCAAAATAAGGGCTGGTCACCCAGCACTCTAAGCCACACTGGCTGTTTAAGATGAGAAAAACTGAGATGCATAAGAAAGTTAGGAATGACCAAAGGGGTAACGGCCTCTGGGAGCTCTACTCAGAAACAGCATATTTTGATCCACCACATGGGTTCCTTTGCCTTTTCTGCCTCTAAACCTGGCCAAGAGAAAAGTCAGTTTAAATCAGTGGCCTGAGGTAAGCTTACTGGGCTTCCCACCTGCCCCCCTCCTTGGCTTCTAGCAACTCAGTTTGCATCCGAATACCCACTGCAGGAGCTGCAAGGAGGGGCAATGTTACATTTGCTAGGTGAATGTATTGCTCTCTACCTCTGGAGAAATTGTTGCACCCTGCAGGCCCGGGTCAAGCAGTTAAAAACCACAAGGGTGCTTGCTGCTTGCCAAACAAGGACACCTGTGAGAGGATCAGCTGAGACGTGGACCAGGACAGAATGCTAGATTTCCCACCAGCCACAAGCAGAAATCCATGCGACCAGAGGCCCATTGTAAAGGCAATCACACTCCCACCCCTTCAGCGCGTTCCCCACTTAGATTTAGTTTTCGAGAGGAGAAAGCAAGATTAGACATTACTAGAAAGTTTTGGCTTCTCCAGATCTTTTTCTCCTAACTATGCCTTTTCACCCAAATTTGCCTCACTCATAAGTCTTTTTCTCCCTTTCTCGGACTGCTCTATTACATCTCTACCGCTCCCCTGTCTATCTGCCTTACAAAGTAATTGCTATGTTTGTTTTCCAGCAGAGCGGCAATCTAATCCCCTAAAGCCAAGCTTTCTGATCACTGTTGCCTAGCAGGAGGTGACACTAACCCTTACTCTGCCTTCAACTCCAGCTTCAAATTGGGCTCGGCCCCACTGCACCCACCTTTAACTAAGAACAAGGGTACAAAGAGGGACAATCTCACCTCCTCCCAGACTGTAGAACTCAGAAAGAAAAATAAGGAGATAAGTCTTTAAAACACTGTAACTTCTAGACCTAGGAGGTACTAGGTCCTGTGAACAATAGGGTAATTAACTCACTACTCAAACTCATTGCTGGTTGCAGAAGCAGCAGGGGCCTGCTTTCTGCAATTAAACTTTTGCCACTTTTTCTCCAGCCTAGGAAGGGAAGGGATGGGCGGGGAATGCTAGGGGCTGAACAGCCTGCTTCCCAGCTTACTCGCCTCAGCCCCCTGGTGTTTTACAAAGATGAGCTTTCCTTTCCTCCTTAGACACCTTCTGTGTTTTAATCCATATATCCCCCCCAAACCGAAGCGACCCAGGACCATATAGGTGGCAAATATTTCACCACAGTAGGGACCTCTTATTGGGATGAACAATATTATATCGGTCTCAAGTCCTTGCAGGAAATACACCAAATGACTAGTGCCATCCTCTCTCTCTTCAACTCCCTGTAGGCAAGGAGCCAAACTTACAGAAGCCTTGAGACCTGCAGCACAGGTCCAGTTTAAGCTTTTGTGTCCCCAGAGATGCCTGGGAGTTTTGTGGTAGGAAACGGGAAGATGTCCTGTAAACCACTAGGCACTCCGTGGGCAAATATAGCAGATGCCTCTAGAGAGCCCAGGAGTTTTACTCTTTGTTTTCTTTTCCTAGATTCACCATAAACCAGATGGGAAATACACCCTCTATCCTCCTAGGATCCCTGTTGGGATGCATTCTTAGGACCTGGGATAAGTTTGATCCTGAAAGTCTCAAGAAAAGGAGGCTAATTTTCTTAGGTAGTATAGCCTGGCTTCAGTATAAATTAGGAGATAGGAAATAGAGCCCCAAAATGGGAGTATCAATTACAACACCATACTCCAATCACATCTATTCTGTCAGAGCTTTTTTGGTATTATCTCATGCTCTATCTCTGTTCTGGGTTGAAGGAAACACTACTTTGGGGCCTATCAGTGATATTCTAGATGACATCTTCTAAGTTCCCCACAACTGGGATAGGGAGGCCAGGGCTCAGGAGAATGAGAAATGGAAGGAGACTAGGCACCCCCAAGTTTTAGCCGTGCTTGCGGGATATTCACAGTCGCATCCTACAGCCCTTGCACAGCCTGCTTCAAATGACACTAAGCGCCGTGTGTGCCCAGAGAAGGGGCATTGGGCAAAGGAGTGTCCCAATCGAAATGAGCCTCCTCCGGGGCTCTGCTACAAGTACAGGACTGCAGGCCATTGGGCAGCTCTCTCTCCCCGGGGCCCGCAGCTGCAGCTGCCTTCCAAGTGGAAGAAGCTCAGAACTGAAGCCGCCCGCCCCAATCAGCCCCACCTCAAGAAGTCACCAGCGCTGGACTGGAGCCTAGGGTGTGCACGGATGGGGCAGGTAGGACAATAACCTTTTATTGGACAAAAGGGCCACCTACTCTGTCCTTACGTCCTTCTCCGGACCCCTTTCTTTCCAAACTTGCACTGTCCTGGGTGAAGCAGGAAAGCCCACCACTAGAAACTTCACCCTTCCTTTAAGTTGCCTCTGGGGCAAGTACTGCTTCACTCATTCTTTCTCCTAAGTCCCAGAGTGCCTGCCCCCTTCTACTGGGAAGAGACCTCCTTCAATTAAAGCGAAAGTATGTCGTGTTTGCCAGTAGAGGAATCTATGTTTCTAAAGGTCATAAAATGTACTGACAGAAACTGCAGGTACAATTAGACAGTGGGAAACAAATTATTTCAAAATATGATGTTATAAAAAGCAAATTCCTTTGTTAATTGCATTATATTCTAAACTATAACCATAGCATTTTAAATATTTTTTCATTTAAAGACATTGTTTTACTGATGTATTTGCAAAATGTTACATCCTCTGACTTATTCTAGAAATAAATTTTCAAATCATACCTTTAAACACGACAAGAATTTATAGGACTCTAAGGAGTAACTACCTGAATTCGGTGCTTCACCCAGCACCCCACGTCCTGGCACTGGAGGCCTCGTAATGGGCCATCGGCCGCACTGACAGGGACCACAGCCTGAGACCTATACTTGTGAGCCCATCAGGGGCCTCAAACTCCTCTTCAGGAAGCAAAACCTGTTATAGATGAGTAACATAATAACTGAACCTTAATGTAATTGTCTTTCTCATAGCCTGTCAGTATGCTCAGCCTCCTCCCTGGAAATAAATTTCTCTATCCCTGTTGGATTTAACCCTTATCAGATAAAGTCCAAGTCCTCCACTCCACTAATCTTCCTGTAAAGTTTGTCACCTCTAGGATACAGCAATCACTATCGATACCTGGAACCAGAGGCTCCAGGCATCTATCACGGGCTGATGGAAGGACACTTCCCTCCACCTCCCCTGACCGACAAGCAGCGCCCCTGACAGTCTCAGGAATTCTTCACTGACTCCTAGACAGAACATGGGTCTCGGTAGGCATGGTGTACTGTCCCATCCAAACCTGAATTAGCTACAGAAGATGGACCATCCCTCCTCAGCAACCCAAAAAAGGATTTTTGACAATCATGTCTCTCAATGGAAGTTGAGGCAGGAGATAGCATAGGAAGAACTCCAAGACTGCTCTGCTGTTGCTGGCCAGTGTCTAGCCTCCTGGTTGCCAGGAAACCGCCTTTTAGCACTTAGGAAGGATGGATAGTAAACCAAGGCAAGGAGGAGGCGGGAGACATGTCTCACCCACTAACTCAGCCGTCCTGAGCATGGTCCAGTAGTATTGCCAGGTGTTCCAACATCACGAGAAACATCATGCTAGGACAGGAGGAGGAGAGCCCTTCAAATTCTATGTGTTGTTTCCACTGTCTGGGAAAGAAAGCCTTGAAACTGTGTATTCATCCCAAGGCCTAGAAAGGGGTAGCGGAGGGGGGTCCACAGTTCCCAAAAAATGAACCCATAAAAAACTTGGGTTAATTACCTATCTCTGGTCACTATCTGTTTTATGAGGGAGTCCCTAATGCTTACAAAAAGAGTCCATAAATAACTTTGGGTAACTGTCCCAACTTTAATTAACTGCCTCCGGTCACGTATCTGTGTTACAACAAGATGAACCAATAGAGTCTGGAGCAAGATAAGGATTCAGGCTAACAGACCCCCACACATACCTAAGTTTTGGGTAGTCACATCGCCCTGGGAAAGCTGGCACCACCTTTACCCATCGAACAATATGTAACTTCTTCACCTCCATCCTGCCAACTGTGTAAGTCCTCAGAACAAAGGACCTGATGCTCTTGCAGCCCTGGCTCTTGCACCCTTGCCCTTGCCTCTTGCCACCTTTACCTTGCCATGTCCTGAACCTATGCCTTTCACCCTGACCTTGGTAAGGCCCATTCTCTTACATAAGAATGTATCACCAATAAACCCTGCTTGCATGCTATTCGATTTGCTGATCTGTAATTCTCCACTGCATGGGCAGGAAGAATCGGGTGTCTCCATTAATACAAGTTCCTGATTTCTCCCAAGTCCAAGGCATAAAAGCTGTACTAAAGGAAAAAGAAATACCATACTGGGATAACGACAAGTACGATTCTCCCATTTCCTCAATATAGCACTCTCACTAAAGCTGTGTTCTCCAAAGTAAGGGGCATGTAACTCAGGGTAAAATGACTTATTGGAAGGCAAAAGAAAATATTAGAACTTATATGGATATTCATTTTGTAATAAGGAAGGTAGAGAGGGAAGGAGGGAGGGGAGAATTAGGCTTTATGAATATTTAATGTTTAGACTGACCCTGGTCCCTCACACAGTTCTACATCCAACAGCCACGGGTAAGGAATGGTGTGTGTGGTGGCCTGAAGGGGATGTAGGGTCCATGTGCATTAGTTTGCACAGATGGAAATTTATAGTAACTAGTTAATGGACTATGTTGCATAGTTTTATTAAACCCTCAGCCAACTACAAGATAAAAACAATGGCAATATAATCAATTCTAAAAGGAAGTCCCCACAAAATAATTCTAAATTATCAGGAACAATATTTGAAATATAAAATTATATTTACTTTTTTAATAGTGAACTCACGCTGGTGAATTAATGTACCTTGAGATATTAGCTACTGATAGTAGTATATATATAAAATGCAAAATTAAATATACGTATAGTGAAACTATAAAAGTGTACTAGACTTAAGCAATAAAAAAAAAGGTTGAAGGCTACTGTCATAAATATAAAGCCTATACGAAATCTCTTCTGTTTGGGTGAGACATGGTCTGAATTGTCCCATTGCTAGTTCAGAAAACTGCACAAAGTGTCATTCCCCAGACTCTTTATCTGTGTTATGCCTGCTTACTAACCAAAGAGCTGTGAGATTCTCCCTCTCCACAGCCTACCAGGTTGTACCTTCACACATATATACCCACATCACTTAAATCTACAAAGAAACAAAGAAAACCTTCCTTCGGCCCACTGGTAGGCCTGTCCTGTTCCTCCCCTCCTGTCATTCCTAAGCCTAGAGATTCCCCATCACATCCTCTCTCTTCCATTCCTCCCCGCCTGCTCTGTGCAGCCTCCACCCTCATGGTCCACTGAGTTACGTTCCCAAAGGGCCCAAGTGATCACCTTCTGAGCCCATCTAATGTCAGGTGCCATTATTTCCGCTGTTTTCCTGATTTTACTATAATCATCTAAACCAATCACTTGTTTGCTCTTTGCAGTCACTTTTCCTTATTTGGGCTCCTAACCATGTGTATTATCATTGCCTTGGAGATGTATACCTTGGCTGATTCTGAAATCTTTCTCCCCAACCTTGATCTCTAACATATATTTTACTTTCCATATGTCCAAATGGTTACAGGATTCCCACAGGTTACCACAAGTTCAATGTATAAAGAAAACAAATGTTTTTCCACCTATCTTCCCAATTTTCACTACCTTAGCAAAAATGTCTGTTTTCAGGACTGCTAGGACAACAAATCAGATGCAGATGACTCCAGTCCCTGATCTTTCATGAACTCTCCTCATCCAGGCTGGTACAGAGGCCTAGCAATGTTGCCTTTAAGAGGCCCTAGATTTGATGTTTCTTCTTTGTTTTCTCTGGTATATCACCCTCCACTCTCCCTGCCATGCCCCAAGTTCTTATCAACCCACACCTGAATTTCTCCTGCTTCTTTTTGCCTGGCTGCCTTCTGAAACCAAACTTTTTCCCTCTAATCTGCCTCTAGCCCATTAGCTTCCAGCCAGGCAAAACTCAATAATAGCTTGTCTCATCATGCCACTCACTCCCAGCTTGGGAGTTAATGAGCTTCTCATTGTCACCAGACCAAGTCCAAACACCTTTGCCTGGCATATAGTGTCCTTCTGAGCAAACCACCCTGTAGTGAGGCTAGTTTTTCTCTGACTCCAACAGATGCTCTGTTCCCATCAGGAGATCTTTGGGTTCCTGCCCTCCATACCCATTTCAATCAGACTTGCCCATTCTACTTATACCTCTTCAACCTGCTGTGCCATCAGATAACCTGTGCTTCAGTCTCAGCTCTGTCAGCACTTTGATCTTTGAGACACTGTTTAAGAGTTATGAACCTCAACTTCTTCATATGTAAAATGGAGGTATTACCACCTGACGGCAGGACCGTTGAAGGGATTATATGGTGTAACACACGGAAGGGTTATTATTTAGCCCAACGTCCAGTGCAGAGATTAAAATTGTGCGTACTTTAGGATTAGCAAAACCTCATCAGCAAAATGAATGTTGTATGGCATAAACACTCAATTGGGTGAGTAAGGAATAGGAGTAGTGAGGGGGAGCAGAGTTTTGCCATCCCAAAATGTGCTTTTTGGGATAATGATTTGAGACTGGTTATTAATAAACAAGAATCAGAAAACAAACAAACAAACCTTTGACCCTCCCCTTTACCTGCCTACAAGAATTCAGATAGAAAAACCTGCTTTATATAGGGAACCTTAGCATATTCACCTTAGTACATATAATTAAGTGTGGCAGACAGGGAGAAATCTAGCAAAGTCTGTTTGTTGAAAGTCCCCGTGTGTCCCATTGTTTCTGGCTGGCCCAGCAAGAATTTGTTCACCACAATTGCTAAGGCTCTGTAATAAATCTGACAGGTTAGTGGCTGAAAGTAACTTCACAGGATGATCACAGCCCAGGCATACAACTTCTTGAGTAAAAGGTTATCTTTACTCTAAACACAACCTGGTCCACTGCTCTTGTGCACCTAGGTTAACACACCTTTGAAATGCCAGAGTAACCCTCTTTTTCAAACCCCTAGGAGGTGTAACCACCCTCCAGGGAGCACATAATCTTGTAAACTATCCTGTACCTTGCTTTCTCCTAAATTCATGTAACCTTCCTTACATCCCATTCTTAATTCCAAGTGTATAAAAAGAAGCTGCAAAACTGTCATTCTCCAGAGCACCAGAGATCTTGCTCCCCAGCATATGCCATCAGTTTGGCTCAAATAGACTCTTACAAAAATTTTCTACAGGTTTGGTTGTTTTTACATCAACATCGTCTGCCTCTGAATTGCCTACTTTTTTTTTGAAATCCCAGACCCCTTGCCTCTTCTCCTTTGCCCAAAAATGACATATAAACCTCAACTGCCCAGTCCATCTTTGGGTCTCATATTCTCATGGCACCTCCACATGTACATACATCATAAATTTTGGATATTTCTCTTGTTAATTTGTCTCATGTCAATTTGATTTTGAGCCCAGCTAGAAGAACTTGATAGGTACACTCCCACAGAAGTAAATGCTTAATGTTGTCTTAACAACCTCTGATTTCTAGCATAATTCACGCCTCTTTTTATATTGCTTGATCAAAAAGACACTGGAATACTTCTTTCTTCCTTAAAACTCCCAAGATATATGTACACTAACACTTAAAACTTCATGACAAGCTCTCTTCTGTAATTCTTTCATATGTATTGTGCCATCTCCCTAGCTAGTTCATAAACTTCCCGAGGACAAGGATGTTGACATTACAGCTGACATTTATTTTTCTTTTTTATTTTTCCTATACTATTCTTAACCTCCTCCTGTCTGTTTTCTACCTACCATTTATGCTACTTATTCTCTGTACTTTTTCCTCCTCTCTCCCCCTCTCACTCCCTTGTTGATATCCCTCCATGCCTTATATAAATCACTTTAACATTTCCTAAAATAAAGGCTATGTTATGATGAACTCCTTGAACTTGACCTTATCTGAGAAGCACTTTATCTGCCCTTCCATTCTAAATGAAAGTTTTGCTGGATAGAGTATTCTCGGATGTAGGTCCTTGCCTCCCATGACTTGGTATACTTCTTTCCAGCCCCTTCTTGCTTGGAAGGTCTCCTTTGAGAAATCAGCTGACAGTCATATGGAAATCCCTTTGTAGATAACTGTCTCTTTTCTCTTGCTGCTTCTAAGATTCTCTCCTTATTTTTAATCTTGGGTAATGTCATTATGATGTGTCTTGGTATATTTCTCTTTGGGTCCCACTTCTTTGGGATTCTCTGAGCTTCCTGGACTTCCTGGAAGTCTATTTCCTTTGCCATCTTGGGGAAATCCTCCTTCATTATTTGTTCAAATAAATGTTCAATTTCTTGGTCTTCCTCTTCTCCTTCTGGCAGCCCTATGATCCGAATATTGGGCCATTTACAGATGTCCTGGAGGTTCCTAAGCCTCTCCTCATTTTTTGAATTCTTGTTTCTTCCTTCTGGTCCACACCGTTGATTTAAGTCCCAGTTTCCTTCTCTTCCCTATTGGTTCCCTGCACATTTCCCCTCATTTTCTTTAGCGTATTTTTCATTTGTTCATTTATTTGCATCCAACTTTCTTCCAATTTTGTGAGCATCCTGATTACCAGTGTTTTGGACTGTGCATCTGATAGGTTGGCTATGTCCTCATCCTTTAGTTGTAATATTTCTGGAGCTCTGTTCTGTTCTTTCATTTGGGCCATTTTTCCCCCCTCGGTGTGCCTGTTACTGTAAGGGACAGAGCCTTAGGTGTTCATCAATGCGGGGCAACCTACATCGTTGTGTTGTGACACTTCCTTTATGGGTGGGGCCTGGGAGGGAGCAATAGCACTTGCTCTGTTTACTGCCGGCTCCCATTCACCCCCACCCCAATAAGCTCTCCTGTGAGGCTGGGAGCCGCTCAGGCCACCGCCTCAACCCCCTCAGGTGCTTTCAACAGGTGGTCTGAGGCTTCCCTCCCCCCCATGGTGGGTTGTGATGGTGGGCCGCGTGGTCTGTTCTGCTCCCCAGCTCCTTCTCTCGGTCTATCTGTGCATGAAAGAGGGACTGGTTCACCAGTCTCAGCCCCGCTGGTTCCCACGGGCTTCTCCGGGTGCACCAGCTGTGGGTTTTGCTGAGTGCTTGGGCCGTGTTTTGGCCAGGCACGCCCGCAGTGAGTCTCTCGGGCAAACTGCCTTCTCACTGGCTGTGCTCTCCGCCCAGCTCCGCCCCTACGGGTCTGGAGGAACGTGTCCTCTCTAACTTCTTGGCTGTCAGACTTCCACTCAGTTTGATTTCTGGTTGTTTGTTTTGCTTTTTTTTTTTTTAAGATTTTATTTATTTATTTTTAGAGAGAGGAGAAGGGAGGGAGACAGAGAGGGAGAGAAACAGCAATGTATGGTTGCCTCTCACATGGCCCTCATAGGGGACCCGGCCCACAACCCAGGCATGTGCCCTGACTGGGAATCGAACCAGGACCATCTGGTTCCCAGCCCGCGCTCAATCCACTGAGCTACACCAGCCAGGGCTGCTTTTTAACTTGTTGTTTTTCCTCTTTGGTTGTGAGCGGAGGTGCAGTGTGTCCACCTAAGCCTCCATCTTGGCTGGAAGTCTCCAAATTTTTATTCTGAGATGCCTTTGGGTACCTGCAATTTTTTTTTCTTAGGTTGACAGTTTTGTTCTTGATTTTAAAATATTAATGTGTCAAACTATTATCCTGCGGTTTTGATAGAAAGATAGCAATGAAAACCTGCTTCTGGACAAGATAAGAGAAGACTGTACCTATCAGGCCACATATCTCAGGTGTTCAAGGAATGTGAAGAGAGAGTCTGTGCATAAGAGCTCTGTGCAGCAAAGAGTATCAGCAAAATGATGATTATAGTTCGACAGGAACTACATGGAAGAGAAAGTACTTCCTTTCACCTTCACTCTTCTTGGTGGATATAAATGATTTCACCATAGAATATTTCCAGGAAAGTCCTTATACCCTCTCTCAGACATCCCATTCTAGTATTGATAAAAACAGATACACACCTCAGTCCATAGTCATAGGGCCTTCCATCATATTTAAACATAGTGGCCATCAATCTGTTAAACAAGCAGTGTTTCAGGAAAAAAATGTTCTGAATGCTAATGTAGTGTCATAGTCAAGATCTTAGCCCTGGTGACTGACTATCTGAGTTGGAGACCTCTTCCTGCCACTTACTAGCTGTGTGACCTCTCAAAGCCACCTTTCTTCCTATTTAAATGAGAATAATAATAGGACGTAATTCACAGGGCTGTGGTGAGTGCTAAGTAAGTTAATACATGTAAAGCACATAGAATGGGCTGGACTATAATAAACATTGAATAAAGGTTAGCTATTGCTATTTCATCAAGTGTGCATGGGCAAAAGCCATACATTATGACCTCTTTTTTTCCAAAATGAAAAATTTCCTGATCATATTTGTTACACATACTAATCATAAAAAAACATGAACAGACATTAATAAAGAAGAAAGTAAAAGTCCCCTCTAACCCTTCTCCTTAAAAATAATCACTGTTAAGAGCTTGGTATAGATCTTTTCAGACATTTTTTTTGCAGGTGGCCATTCACAAACTCAGACACGTGCACATATACACATTCACACACATGTACATGAGTTAATCTTTCTCAAGTTTCTGGCTTTGGTTTTCTCTGCGTTAAAATTATGAACATATTCTTCTTAATTTAATTTATATGTTTAGCTCTCTAACCTATATGGACTTTGTTCATCTATGTATTATGACATAAGAATGCAATTTTTAACCTAAATGGTCATCCAAATATCTTAATACCATTTTGTACACTACTGTATATATTTATTGAAAAAAATTGTGAATAAAGAGACTTACCCAGTTCAAAGCCATGTTGCTCAATGGTCAACTGTATTTGTAGATACTCAAGGTTTTAAATAATTTTTTAATTTTTCAATTATACTTGACATAGAATATTGTATTAGTTTTCAGTGTACAACATAATGGTTAGACTTTTGTATAACTTATAAAGTGATCCCCCCAATAAGCCTAGTACCATATATAGTTTTATAATATCATTGACTATATTCCCTATACTGTACTTTACATCGCCAGAATGGTTAGGTAGCTGCCAATTTGTACCCCTTGGTGCCTTTTCCTTTTTCACTAATCCTTCCAAGCCCCCTCCAGTCTTGCACCATCAAAATGTCCTCTGTTTCTATGAGTCTGTTTCTGTTTTATTAATATATTTTATGTTTAGGATTCCACATATATGTGAAATCATATGGTATTTGTTGTTCTCTGTCTGACTTATTTCACTTAGTGTAATACCGTCTAGGTCTATCCATGTTACTGAGATGGCAAGACTTCATTCTTTTTATGGCTGAGTGATATTCCATTGCATATGTTGTAGCACTCCTTTACCCACTGAACACTTAGCAAACAAGAAACAACTGATGAACACTTAGGTGGCTTCCATATCTTGGCTATTATAATGTTGTAATGAACATAGGGGCACATATGTACTTCCAAATTAGAGTTTGGATTTCTGCATATACCCAGAAGTGGGATTGCTGGGCCATAAGGCAGTTTCATTTTTAATTTTTTTTAAGACTCCCCCATACTATTTTCGACAGTGGCTGCACCAATCTGCATTCAGACCAACAGTGCACGAGGGTTCCCTTTTCTCCACATCTTCACCAACACTTGTCATTTGTGTATTTATTGATGTTAGCTATTCTGACAGGTGTGAGGTGATATCTCACTGTGGTTTTAATTTGCATCTTTCTGATGGTTAATGATGTTGAGGATATTTCCACATGTATATTGGCCATCTGTATACCCTCTTCAGAGAAGTGTCTATTTTTTAATTGGATTGTTTGGGGTATTTTTGGTGTTGAGTTGTATGAGTTGTTTCCCATTTTTATCCTTACCCAAGGACATGCCCATTGGTTTTAAAGAGAAGGGAGAAAGGGATGGATGGAGGGAGGGAGGGAGGGAGGGAGTCAAAGAGAGAGAGAGAGAGAAATGTAAGAGAGAACATCGATCAGTTGCCTCCGGTACTCATCCAAACTGCGTATTGAACCTGCAGTCTTATGGTGTACAGGATGATGCTCAACCAACTGAGCCACCCAGACAAGGCTGTATGAGTTCTTTATAAATTTTGGATATTAATCCCTTATCAGATGTACTATTGGCAAAGAACTTCCCCCATTCAGTAAGTTGTCTTTTCATTTTGTTGATGATTTCCTTGGCTGTGCAAAAACTGTTTGGTGTAGTCCCATTTGTTTATTGTTTGCTGTTGTTTCCCTTGCTCATCCCTCCCATTCTTAACTTCCATTGGCCTTTCTGTGGTCTTGGGCACTGCCCCTTCTGTGTCTGTGCCCTTCCAATCTGTCTTAATGTAGCTTCTTCGTTATATCCTTAGTTATAGGACTTCTATTCAGCTAGTCTTTGGATAGTTCTCAGTGAAGGCTGTTCTGTAATTTAGTTGTAATTTTTCTTTTTAAAAATTCTTATATTTTAATGTTTATGCTATTACAGTTGTCCCGATTTTTTCTCCTTTGTCCCCTTCCACCCAGCCCCACCCTACTCCTTTAGGCAATCCCCTCACTATTGTCCCTGTCCTTGGGTCAGGCATAAACATTTTTTGGCTAATCCCTTCACCTTCTTTCATCCAGTCCCTCCTCCTCTCCTCTGACAGCTTTCAGTCTGCTCCATGCTTCTATACCTCTGATTTTATTTTGCTCATTCATTTATTTTGTTCATTAGATTCCACATATAAGTGAGGTTATATGGTGTTTGTCTTTCACTGTCTGCTTGTTTCATTTAGCATGATA
The DNA here is from genome assembly GCA_004026765.1 of Micronycteris hirsuta. NCBI lineage: Eukaryota > Metazoa > Chordata > Mammalia > Chiroptera > Phyllostomidae > Micronycteris > Micronycteris hirsuta. The sequence goes on from PVJI01001518.1 coordinate 149,293, forward strand.
GTCTCCAGGTCCATTCATACTGTCACAAAAGGTAAGAGTTCCTTCTTTATTGCTGCTGTGTAGTATTCCATTGTGTAAAGGCAGCACAGATTTTTTTATCCACTCGTCTACTGAGGGGCACTTAGGCTGTTTCCAGATCTTGCCTACTGTAAATAATGCTGCTATGAACATAAGGGTGCACATATTCTTTTGATTTGGTGTTTCAGGATTCTTACGAAATATTCCTAGGAGTGGAATCATTGGGTCAAAAGGCAGTTCCATTTTGAATTTTTGAGAGAACTCCATACTGTTTTCCACAGTGGCTGCACTAATCTTCACTCCAGTCAACAGTGCACTAGGGTTTCCTTTTTTCCACATCCTTGCCAACACTTGTTTGTTGATTTATTGATGGTAGCCATTCTGGCAGGTGTGAGCTGATATCTCATTGTAGTTATAATTTTAATCTTTCTGATGATTAGTGATTTGAGCATTTTTTCATATGTCTATAGGCCATCAGTGTGTGCCATTTAGAGAAGTGTCTATTCAGGTTATTTTCCTTGATTAATTTCCTGGTGTTTAGCTGTTTAAATTCTTTATGTATTTTGGAGACTAAACACTTATCAGATGTATCATTGGTAAATATGTTCTCTCATAGAGTGGGTTCTGTTTTCATTTTGCTGATGTTCTCTTTCTTTCTTTTTTTAACGATTTTATTTATATTTTTGACAGAGGGGAAGGGAGGGAGAAAGAGGGAGAGAAACATCAATGTGTGGTTGCATCTCGTGCGCCCCCTACTGAGGACCTGGCCTGCAATCCAGGCCTGGGCCCTGATTGGGAATTTAACAGCTGACCCTTTGATTCTCAGGCTGGCACTCAACCACTGAGCCACACCAGCCAGGGCTCCTGATGGTTTCTGTAGCTCTGCAAAAGTTTTTTAATTTGAAGTAGTCCCATTCATCTATTTTTTTCCTTTGTTTCCCTTGCCCTAGGAGGTATATTAGCCAAAATATTGCTATGTGAGTAATCTGAAATTTTACTGCCTATGTTTTCTTCTAGGATTTTTATGGTTTTGTGACAAGCATTTTGCATATTTTGAGTTTATTCTTGTGTATAGTGTAAGTTGGTGTTCTATTGGGTTGGCCAAAAAGTCCATTTAGTTTAGTACATAAGATAAAAAAATTTTTTTTAATTTTCACCCATAACTTTATCAATTTGGATATTTTGAGTATGTCAGCTATCTCCCACATGGTAGAACATTGATTTTTCTCAGTTAATGTTCTCAATTTGATCACTATCAACTTCAATTGGTCTACCTGACCATGGAGCATCATCCAGTGAAAAATCTCCAGCATAAAACTTCACAAACCACTATTGACACAATCGATCAGTCACAGCACCTTCTCCATACACTCCACAAATCTGTTTTTGCATTTTAGTTGCATTTTTACCTTTATTAAAATAATAAAGCAGAATATGCTGAAAATGTTGCTTATTTTCTTCCCTCTTCAATATTAAAATGCTACACAAAAGCTCACCATTTTTGATGTTTTTTTAAATGCACGCTGTTGTGACAGCTGTCACAATACAATCTAACAAAATTGTTTCGAATGAAGTTATAGTCAACTAAGCACTACTAGAGCTGTCTTACAAAAAAAACCAAATGAACTTTTTGGCTAACCCATAGTTTCACTTTTTTTGCATGTACCAGTCCAGTTTACACAACACCATTTTTTGAAGAAACTGTCTTTACTACATTGCATGCTCTTGCCTGCTTTGCCAAATATCAATTGGCCATAAAGGTGTGCGTTGATTTCTGGGCTCTCTGTTCTCTTCCATTGATCTATAAACTTGTTCTTATGCCAGTAAAGGCTGTTTTGATTACCGTGGCCTTATAGTATAGTTTCATGTCAGGTATTGTGATAACTCCGACTTTGTTCTTTCTCAAGGTTGTTGAGGCTATTCAGGGTCATTTTTGGTTCCATATAAAAAGAGGGATTTTGAAATATTTGTACGAGGTCTGTGAAATATGCCATTGGTAATAGAAATTGCATTGAATCTGTAGATTGCTTTGGGTAGTATGGATATTTCAATGATGTTAATTCTTCCTATCCATAAACACAGTATATTCTTCCGCTTCTTTGTATCTTCCTCAATTTCTTTCTTCATTATACTATAGTTTTCTGAGTAGAGGTCTTTTACCTTCTTGATTAAATTTATTCTTAGTTACCTTTGTTGTTGTTGTTGCAATAGTAAATAGGATAATTTCCTAGATTCTCTTTCTCAGAGTTCATTATTGGTGTATAAAAATGCATTCAATTTCTAAGTATTGATTTTGTACCCTACAACTTTGCCAAATTCATTTATTAGGTCTAGTAGTTTTTTTGGTGGAGTCTATAGAATTTTCTATATACAATATCGTGTCGTTTGCAAATAATGACAGTTTTACTCCCTCCTTTCAAATTTGGATGCCTTTTACTTTTTTTCTCGTCTGATTGCTGTGGCTAGGACTTCCAGTACTATATTGGATAAGATTGGTGAAAGCAGTCATCTTTGTCTTTTTCCTGATCTTAAGGGAAATTCTGAGCCCTGGTTGGTATGGCTCAGTGGACTGAGTACTAGCCTGTGAACAAAAGGGTCTCTGGTTGGATGCCCAGTCTGGAGCACATGCCTGGGCTATGGGCCAGGTCCCCAGTAGGGGGCACACGGGAAGCAACCACACATTGATGTTTCTCTCTTTTTACCTTCCTTCCCTTCTCTCTAAAAATAAATAAATAAAATCTTAAAAAAAAAAAGGGAAACTGCTATTTTGTACCCACTGAGTATGATGCTGACAGTATATTTTTCTTATATGGCCTTTATTATGCTGAGGTATGATTCCCCTATTCTGACTTTGCTGACATTTTTATCATAAAGAGTGCTGAATTTTATCAAATGCTTTTCTGGATCTATTGATATAATCTATGATTTCTATCTTTCATTTTTGGTGATGTATCACATTTATTTGCAAATCCAGGATAAATCCAGTTGGTCATGGTGTAGGGTCTTTTTAATGTATTGCTAGATCCAGCTTGCTAATATTTTGTTGAGGATTTTAGCATCTATGTTCATCAGGGACATGGGCCTATAATTTTATTTTATGTTCTTTTTTATAGTGTCTTTAATCTGGTTTTGGAATTAGGATAATGGTGGCCTCATAAAATGAGCTTGTAGTCTTCCCTTCTCTTCAAGATTTTGGAATAGCTTGTGGAGAGGTATTAGGTCTTCTCAGAATTTTTGGAAAAATTCACCTGTGAAGCCATCTGGTCCAGGGCTTTCCTTTGTTGGGAGTCTATTGATTACTGACTGCTTCAATTTCACTAGGTGTAATCTGTCTATTAAGATTCTCTGATTCTTCCTGATTTGGTTTTGGAAGATTTATGTTTCTAGGAACTCATCCAATTCATCCAGGATGTACAATTTTTTGGCATATAGTTGTTTCTAAAATGTTCTTACAATCCTTTGTATTTCTATGGTGTCAGTTGTTATTTCTCCTCTTTCTTTTCTGATTTTATGTATTTGGGTCCTCTCTCTTTTTCTTCTTGATGAGTCTGGGTAAAGGTTTGTCAGTCTCGTTTATCTTTTCAAAGAATGAGCTCGTGGATTCATTGATATTTTGTATTTTTTAGACTCTATTTCATTTACTTCTGCTCTGGTCTTTATTATTTCCTTCCTTCTACTCACATGTGGCTTTGTTGTTCTTTTTCAAGTTCCTTTAAATGTAAAGTTAGATTGTTGGAGCTTTTTCTTGTTTCTTATGAAAGGCCTATAATGCTATGCATTTCTGTCTTAGAATGGCTTTCCATGTGTCCCACAGATTTTGGCTTGTTGTGTTCTCATTTTCATTTCTTTTAAGGTAGCTTTTGATTTTTTCCTTGATCTTATTGTTGATCCAATCAATGTTTAATAACATGTTTTAGCTTCTGTGTCTTTGTGTAATTTTCAGTTTTCTTGTTACTGATTTCTAGTTTCATCGCTTTGTTGATGCAGACTCTGGCCTGCGAGGTCTGTGTGTTGTGGATGAGATGAAGAAATTCACATGGACTACACAAGTCCTGTGGAGAAAAGGGATGGCATGGCCAAGACTCTCTCAGTGAAAGAGAGGGCCCCGACCCCTGCCTGGACAGGCTTTTATTGCTTTTCTGGGCACATTACATCAAGGGTGATCCTCATTTACTATGCACAGGTTCACTTTAGGTGGTTACATTTTACTAAAAAAAAAAAAAGGAAAGGATGTTGCTAATTACATCAAAGAAGAAGTATATTTGCAAATGCAAAGGGAAAAGTGGTTGAACTGGTTACACTCGTCCTTGGGAGGTTTAGCATAGATTTTAGGAAGTTACTTTAATGACATGCAATAAACATTTGTTGCCTCAATTCAGGGTGAGGGAGTTTTAGCAAAACCAAGCCTCAAAAGCAGCTTAGGTACAAAGCAGGCCTGATTCCCTTGGGAGAATGTATCCGTCAGCATGTGTCCTGTGTGCCGACCTTGCTCCCCATCGGTGTTCTGAAATCAGGGGCTAGGCTACATTCCCCACACCATGTGGAATGGTCCCCTACACATTATGCTAAGAGATGATACTACATATGATTTCTATCTACTCAAATTTGTTCTGACTTGTTTTGTGTCCTAACATGTGATCTATCCCAGAAAACATTCCATTTGAACTTGAGAAGGATGTATGTTCTGCTGCTTTGGGATGAAATGCTCAGAAATTACCAATTACATCCATTTGATCTAGTGTGTCATTTAAGGTTGATGTCTCCTTATTGATTTAGTGTCTGGAAGATGTAAATGGGGAGTTAAAATCCCCAACTGTGACTATTTCTGTGGATCTCTCGGTTTATGTCCATCAAGTTTAGCTTTACAAATTTAGGTGCTCCTATGTTGAGTGCATAAGTGTTTACTAGGGTGATATACTCTTGGTGGATCGTTCCCTTTATCATTATGTAGTGTCCTTCTGTGTCTCTCACTATAGCCTTGGTTTTCAAGTCTATTTTTTCAGAAAAAGTATTATTACCCCAGCTTTGTTTTTTCCCTTTCCATTGCATAAAATATCTTTTTCCATCCTTTAACTTTTAGTCTGTGTGTATCTTTCATTCTGTAGTAGGTCTCTTGGAGACAGCATATATTTGGGTCTTATTTCCTTATCCATTCAGCAACCCTATGTCTTTTTCTAAGTATAGTTTATCACTTATGCTATTATAGTTTTCCCAATTTACCCTCCTTTATCCTCCTCCAACCTGCACCCCCCAAAGCTCCAGCATTACCCCCGCCCTTAGTTCATGTCCATGGGTTGTACATATAAGTTCTTTGAGTTCTGTTTCCTGTACCATTTTTTATCTCTCCCCACCTATTTTATGCCTACCAATTATGCTTCTACTTCCCCCCTCTATTCCTCCCTTCTTCCTCTCCACTGAAATCCCTCCCTGTGATGTCCATTTCTCTGATTCTCTTTCTCTTCTAGTCGTTTGCTTAGTTTTTGTTTTCATTGTATTTCTTTTCTTTTTTTTTTAGGTTCATTTGTTGATAGTTGTGAGATTGTTGTCATTTTACTGTCCCTTTTTTTGATCTTCCCTTTCTTCGAGCAGTCTTTTTAACATTTCGTATTACTGAAATGTGACTATCCATGTGTCCTTTATAGATGTTCCTGTAAACCCTTCACCCTTTTCCCCCATTATCCCCTCCCCTCTCCCTTCTGGGTACTGTCAGCTCGTTCCCAATTTCAATGTCTTTGGTTATATTTTGCTTGCTTGTTTGTTTTGTTGATTAGGTTCCAATTAAAGGTGAGATCAAATGGTATTTTTCCCTCATTGCCTGGTTTATTTCACTTAGCATAATGCTCTCCAGTTTCATCCATGCTGTCACAAAGGGTAGGAGCTCCTTTCTTTCTGCTGAGTAGAATTCCATTGTGTAAATGTACCATAGTTTTTTGATCCACTCATTTGTAGATGGGCACTTAGATTGCTTCCAGCACTTGGCTATTGTGAATTGTGCTGCTATGAACACTGGAGTGTATAGGTTCTTTAGAAAGAACCTATAGGATTGGTGTATCAGTGTTTTTAGGATATAATGCTAGCAATGGAATTGCCGGGTCAAAAGGCAGTTCCATTTTTAGTTTTCTGAGAAAATTCCATACTGTTTTCCATAGTGGTTTCACCAGTCTGCAATCCCACCAACAGTGCACAAGGGTTTCATTTCCTCCACAACCTCTCCAACACTTGTTGTTTGTTGATTTGTTTATAATGGCTACTTTCACCAGTGTTAAGTGGTATCTCATTGTGGTTTTAATTTGTATCTCACTGATGGCTAGTGATACTGAGCATCTTTTCCTATGTCTCTGGACCCGCTGTATGTCCTCCTTAGAGAAGTGAATGTTCAAATCTTTTGCCTAATTTTAAATTGAGTTCCTCGTCTTCTTAGACTGAAGTAACGTGAGTTCTTTATGTATTTTGGAGAGCAAATCCTTATCCAAGGTATCATTGGCAAAGATGTTTTCCCATATAGTTGGCTCTGTTTTCATTTTAATGCTGTTTTATTTAGCTGTGAAGCTTTTTATTTTGATGAGGTCCCATTTGTTTATTCTTTCCTTTATGTCCCTTGCTCTAGGGGACATATCAGTGAAAATATTGCTGTGTGGAATATCTGAGACTTTCCTGCCTATGTTCTCCTGAAGGACCTTCATGATGTCACTACTTACATTTAAGTCTTTTATCCACCTTGAATTTATTTTTGTGTATGGCATAAACTGGTGCTTGAGTTTCATTTTTTTGCATGTAGCTGTCCAGATTTCCCAGCACCATTTGTCAAAGAAGCTATTTTTATTCCATTTTATGCTGCTACCTCCTCTGTTGAATATTAACTGACTGTATACATTGGTTTTTTTCTGGGCTCTATTCTGTTCCATTGGTCCACGTGTCTATTATTATGCCAGTACCAAGCTGTTTTGATTACAGTGGAATTGTAATACAGTTTGAGATCTGCTATTGTGATCCCTCCTACTTTGTCCTTTTTTCTCAAAATTGATGCAGCTATTCAGGTTCATTTATGGTTCCATATTTTTGAAGTATTTGTTCCCTATCTTGAAATATGCCATTGGTACTTTAATAGGGATTGCATTGAATTTATAAATTTCTTTGGGTAGTATGGACATTTTGATGATGTCAATCTTCCAATCCATGAACATGGTATATGTTTCCATTTCTTTGTGTCTTTCTTAATTTCTTTCTTCAGTGTTGTGTAGTTTTCTGAGTACAGGTCTTTTATGTCCTTGGTTAGGTTTATTCCTAGCTATTTTATTTTTCTTGTTGCTATATCAAAAGGATTTTTTCCCCTGATTTCAGTTTCTGATATTTCATTGTTGGTATACAAAAATGCCTTAGATTTCTGAATATTGACTTTGTATCCCACTGTTTTTCCAAATTCATTAATTAGGTCGAGCAGTTTTGGTGGAGCCTATAGGATTTTCAATGTACACTATAATGTCATCTGCAAAAAATGACAGTCTTGTTTCCTTGTTTCCAATTTGGATGCTGTTTATTTCCTTTTCTTGTCTGATTGCTATGGTTAGGACTTCCAATAGTATGTTGAATAAAAGTGGTGAAAGTAGACAACCTTGTCTTGTTCCTGATCTTAATGGGAAAGATTTTAGTTTTTGCCCATTGAGTATGATGTTGGCTATAGGTCTCTTGTATATGGCCTTTATTGGGTTGAGGAATGCTCCCACTATCCCCACTTTGCTGAGTATTTTTATTATGAATCGGTGTTGTACCTTATCAAATGCTTTTTCTGCATCTATTGATATGATCATGTGATTTTTGTTTTTGCCTTTGTTTATGTGATGTATTATGTTTATTGATTTGCGAATATTGTACCATCCTTGCATCCCTGGGATGAATCCCACTTGATCATGCTGTATGATGTCTTTAATGTATTTCTGGATGTGGTTTGCCAATATTTTCTTGAAGATTTTAGTGTCTATTTTCATCAGTGATATTGGCCTGACGTTTTCTTCTTTGTTGTGTCTTTATCTGGTTTTGGGATAGGATGATACTGGCTTCATATAAAGAGTTTGTGAGTCTTCCATTTTCTTGGATTTTGGGGAATAATCTGTGGAGGATAGGGGTTAGCTTACCCTTAAATGCTTTGTAGAATTCTCCTATGAAATTACCTGGTCCAGAGCTTTTGAGTGTTGGGAATTTTTTTATTACTGCTTGAATTTTGTCAGCTGTTATTGGTCTGTGCAGGCTTTTTGCTTCTTCTTCATTCAGTTTTGGATGACTATATGTTTTCTAGAAATTTGTCCACTTTACCTAGGTTTTCAAATTTCTTGGCCTATAGTTCTTCATAGTAATTTCTTACAATCCTTTGTATTTCTGTGGTATCAGTTGTAATCTGTCATGGATCTTGTCCTGCAGAATCAGTATGCTGTGGCTGACATGTAAATAATTCACACGTGAAATCTGAGGGAAAAGAACGCGGGGACTGTATGAAAACCCCCTCTGAGTAAGAGAGAGGGCCAAAGAGAAAGGGCCCAAGAGTGGGCCAGAGAGCGAGGGTCCAGGAGCCAGCCAGAGAGAGCAAGGGGCCCAGGTGAGGGCCTGAGAGAGCAAGGGGGCCTGAGAGTGGCTTGGAATGCCTCGGCCACTCTCTCCAGAGGAGAGAGCATGCTGACCCCTGCCTAGACCGGCTTTTATTGTCTTTCTCGGCACATTACATTGAGGGTGGTTTTCATTTACTATGCACAGGTCCTCATCAGGTGATAGACAACAAAGGAGATCACATCAAAGGAGGATATTTGCGAATGTAAAGGCAAAAGGTATTGGGCTGTATCTGAGAGGTTTATCACAGACTTTGAGGAAGCCACTTTGAAGATACGCAATCAGAATTTGTTCTTTTAACCAAGGGTGAGAGAGTTTTTTTTAGCAAGAGCAAGGCTTAACTCTAGGAAAGATGTAAGCCTGATATACCCACGGAAATCCCGTCCACGCGCATGGGGGCTGCTTGCCGACACACACTCCAGAGATTTTTAAGGAGCGCTGAGCTACATTTCCCACGATGAGTGGAATGGTTTCCTATAGTAATCTCTCCTGTTTCATTTCTGATTGTCTTTATGTGGGTCCTCTCTCTTTTTTTCTTGATGAGTCTGCTTAAAGGCTTGTCGATTTTGTATATCTTTTCAAAGAACCCGCTCCTGGATTTATTGATCCTTAGTATTGTGCTTTTAGTCTCTATGTCATTTAATTCTGCTCTGATCTTGGTTAATTCCTTCCTTCTACTTGCTCTGGGCTGTCTTTGTTGTTTTTCCTTAGTTCTTGTAGGTGTAGGGTTAGGCTGTTTATTTGAGATGTTTCCATTTTTTTTTAGGTAGGCCTGTATCACTATGAACTTCCCTCTCAGGACTGTGTTCACTATGTCCTATAAGTTTTGGGTTGTTGAGAGTTTTTTTTCCTTTGTTTACAGAATTTTTGAAATTTCTTCCTTGATCTCATTCTTGACCCATTCATTCTTTAATAGCATGTTATTCAATCTCCATGAGTTTGAGTGTTTTTGAGCTTTTTCCTTGAGGTTGGTTTCTAGTTTCAGTCCCTTGTGGTCAGAAAGAATGTTGATATTATTTCAACTTTCTTAAATTTATTAAGGCTTGTTTTTTGGTGTTATCATGTGGTCTATCTTTGAAAATGTTTCATATGTATTTGAAAAGAATGTGTATTTAGCTTCTTTGGGATGAAAGGTTCTATATATGTCAGTTAAGTTCATTTGATCTTGGACATTGTTCAGTGTTACAACATCTTTGTTGATATTTTGTTTGGAAGATCTGTCCATTTTTGACAGTGGGGATTTGAAATCCCCTACTATAATTGTGTTGCTGTCCGTACCTTTCTTGCAGTCCTCCGAGATTTCCTTTATGTATTTGGGTACTCCTATGTTGGGTACATATATATTTACAATGTTTATGTCTTCTTGATGGATTCTTTCATTGAGTATTATGAAGTGACCTTCAGGGTCTCTTTTTATGGCTCTTTTTTTGGAGTCTATTTTGTCTGATATGAGTATTGCTACCCTGGCTTTTTATTTCCTGTCCATTTTCTTGGAATATTTTTTTTCCAGCCCTTCACTTTCAGTCTGTGTAGGTCTTTTGTTCTGGGGTGGGTCTCTTGTAGGCAGCATATGTGTGGGTCATGCTTTCTTATCCACTCAGCTATTCTGTGTCTTTTGATTGGAGTATTTAACCCATTTATGTTTAAGGTTATATTGATAGATATTATTCTTTGACATTTTTTCATACCTCTGTTCCTCTCTATCACTGTTTTTCTACCTTTTCTTAAAGCAGTCCCTTTAGCATCTCTTGCAGAATTGGTTTGGTGGAGGTGTATTCTTTGAGGCTTCTTTTGTCTGGGAAACTGCTTATTTGGCTTTCCATCTTAATTGAGAGCATTGCTGGGTAAAGTAGCCTTGGTTGAAGGCCTCTGGTTCTTATTACTTGGAATATTTCTTGCCATTCTCTTCTGGCTTTGAGCGTTTCCATTGAGAAGTCAGTTGCTAGTCTTATCGGGGCTCCCTTCTATGTTACTTCCTGTTTCTCCCTTGCTGCCTTTAAGATTCTCTCTTTGTCTTGGAATTTTGTCATTTTAATTATGATGTGTCTTGAAGTGGGCCTCTTTGGGTTCCTCTTGATTGGGACTCTCTGTGTTTCCTGGATTTGTGTGACTTATTGTCTTATCAGATTAGGGAATTTTTCCATCATTACTTTTTCAAACAGGTTTTCTATGCCTTGCCCCTCTTCTCCTTCTGGTATCCCTATTATATGGATATTATTATGTTTCATGTTGTCCTGCGGTTCCCTTAACACCTCTTCTCTCTTTCTGAGTCTTTTTCCTTTTCTTGCTCTTCCTGGGTGTTTTTTTTCTACCTTATCCTTCAGCTCCCTGATTCAGTCCTCTGCTTCATCTAGCCTCCTTTTGATTCCTTCTACTGTGTTTCAATTCAGAAATTGTATTGTTCATTTTCTATTGGCTCTTGTTGATAGTTTCTATTTCCTTTTTATGTTGATATAGTTTGCAGTGAGTTCATTGTAGTTTCCCTGTAGTTTTTCTAATTCTCAGTGAGATTATTGAGCTTCCTTATAACCATTGCTTTGAATTCAATATCTGATAGTTGACTTGCCTCTATTTCATTTAGCATTCGTTCTGTGGCTTCCTCCTTTCCATTCATTTGGGGATTGTTTCTTTGTCTTCTCATTGTTTGTGAGACTCTTCTTGTTAGCTTCTGCTTCTTAAATTGATATGTTCTGACTCCCTGCATTTGTGGTCTGAACTTCTATGGTAGGAGACCTGTGAGGTTAAGTGTTGCAGTCTCCTTGATTTCCTGAACTTGCTGCTCTTGTGAGGTCATTTATATTGGCACTCTGGATGTAATTGGATTTTAATTGATGTATGGTCATTCTTTGATGGGTCCTTCCCTCATGCTGGTTGACTGAGGGTTACCCTGCTGACCATGTCTTGTATGCTGTTGTGCAGGTGCTGCCAGACGAAAACCACAACAAACCCACATCTGCAAAAATATCTCCCCCCTGCCCCCACAATCTCAGTATCAACATCAAATGAACCAGTATTAATAAGTGTGTAAAGAGATTAAGACTATTATAAGAAAGGAGAGAAATAAACTATAGTGTAAATTCTAGTGACTTAATATGCACAAACTTGCTGGGTAAGAAATGAATGTTAAAAAGCTATGCAGGAAAGAAAATATTGCTAATTGTGGAGAAAACCACAGTGGATTTCATTTTGGTAGCCTCTAATATTTACCACTGTTTTTTCTTTCTGGTTCCACCTCTGGTGATGTCAGATGTTGACCCTCTCTGACCTTAGGTAGCCTGCTGTGAGACTGCAGAGATCTCCTCTCTATGGTTGTCTCCTTCAGTTATTAATCTAGTCACTCTGCACTCAGGAGTCAGGCTTAAGCCCCATAGCGAAGGGCAGAATTCCTCCTGGGGTTGGGCTATTGTTTCCCCTCTGGCTGCTGCTGTTTGTAAGGGAGTGGTCTACCTGAGCAGGAGGGCTGCTGCATTAGGGGTGATGACTCAGCACTGGGATCCCAGTGGCTACTCTCTCAGTTCTCTCCCCAAAACCTCCATCCCCAGTCTCTCCTCAAGCATCTCTAGTCCACTCTGCCTCTCCTTTGCCAAGGATCTACGTCTGTGGCTGTTTCTTTCCGTTGTTAATCCAGTCACTGCACACTCTGCAGTCAGGCTTAAGCACCACAGAGCGGGGGCAGAGTCTCTGTAGGGGGCAGGGATGTTGTTTCCCCTCAGGCTGCTGCCCACTCAGAGGGGAGTGGTTTGCCTGAGCAGGATGGCTGCTGCCATATGGGGGATGACTCAGCACCAGGATCCCTGCCGCTACTCTCTTAGTTGTCTCCACAAAGCTTCTGTCTCTAGTCTGTCCTTAGGCATCTCCAGTTTACTATGTCCCCACCTTTACTGGAACCCCAGCAAAATAAAAATAAAAATTTGTGCGTTGGCCCTTTAAACAGCTCTTTGTGTCTGCAATGATCTATCTGTGGCAGAGAGAAACCCTGCCACTTTTCATCATCAGTTGTCATCTGTGTACTTTTTGGGCTCTGGTGCTCTAGGCTGGGGATCCCAGCTTAGGGTTTAGACCTCATTCTTCTTCAGGGGATCCAACCTGATGCTTAATTATCCCTCCAGCGCTGCCACCTGTGGGTACCCAGCCAGCACTCTGGAGTCTCCACAACACTCATTACCAGTTTGTGCCGAAGCTGATTCTTCTGTCTGTCCAAGGTTATAAGGCTTCTCCCTCACTATTGTTTGTTCTGGGTAATTTCCCCAATTAATTGTAATTCCACATTGGTCCTGGGAAGAGGTTAGTGTGGCTTCCACTCACTCCACTGCCATTTGCCCCACCTCATAATCTCTTTCTTGTTACTTCTTTAGTTGTTTGAAGAACATTAAAAATAATAAATAGGGAGACTTCCGGCCAAGATGGAGGCATAGATAGACACACTGTGCCTCCTTGCACAACCAAAAGAGGGAAAACAACAATTTAAAAACAAAAACAATCATACCTGACAGAAAATCAAACTGTATGGAAGTCCAACAACCAATGAGTTAAAAGAAGACACGTCCATCCAGACCGGTAAGCAGGGCAGAGTCTGGCGGAGAGCGTGCAACAAGACAGCGGTTTGTGGAGCATTGGGGGCAACACTGCAGCTGCCCGGACAGGCCTGTGGCTGGCACACTTGGCAAAACCTGTGGCTGGCCCACCTGGACCCAGAGGGGCTGAGACTAGTGGACCAAGCGGTCCCTCATATGCGCGCAGATAAACCAGGAGAAAAAGCGGAGGAGCAGAGCAGACCCTGCAACCCACCAACGTAGGGAAATAAAGCCTCAAACCACCAATTGAAAACACTTGTGGAGGTTGAGGCGGTGGCAGGAGGAATTCCCAGCATCACGGGAGAGTTCATTGGAGAGACCCACAGGGACTTAGAACTGCACGAGCCCACCTACCTGGGAACCAGCACAGAAGGGTCCAATTTGCTTGTGGGTGTTGGGCGAGGTTACTGGGAGCCAGCAGAGAGTGGAGCAAGCGCCACTGTTCTCTCTCAGGCCCCGCCCCACAGGCAGCATCACAAACAACGATGTGGGTTGCCCTGCCCTGGTGAACACCTAAGGCTCCATCACTTAAAGTAACAGGCATGCCGAGGGGAAAAAAAATGGCCCAAATGAAAGAGCAGATCAAAATGCCAGAAAAAAATACAATTAAGCGACAAAGAGATAGCCAACCTATCAAACGCACAGTTCAAAACACTGGTAATCAGGATGCTCACAGGATTAGTTGAATTTGGTTGTAAATTAGATGAAAAAATGAAGGATACTCTAAAGGAAATGAGGGGAAATGTGCAGGGAATCAAGAGGGATGGGAAGGAAACTGGGACTCAAATCAATGGTGTGGAGCAGAAGGAAGAAAAAAATTCAACCAAAAAAGAAAGAAGAAACAAGAATTCAAAAAAATGAGGAGGCTTAGCAACCTCCAGGACATCTTTAAACATCCCAACATCCGAGTCATAGGGGTGCCAGAAGGAGAAGAGGAAGACCAAGGGATTGAAAACTTATTTGAACAGCCCTGGCTGGTGTAGCTCAGTGGATTGAGCGCGGGCTGGGAACCAGAGGGTCCCGGTTCGATTCCCCGTCAGGGCACATGCCTGGGTTGCGGGCCGGATCCCCAGTGAGGGCCATGTGAGAGGCAACCATACATTGCTGTTTCTCTCCCTCTGTCTCCCTCCCTTCCTCTCTCTCTAAAAATAAATAAATAAAATCTTTAAAAAAAAAACTTATTTGAACAAATAATGAATGAGAACTTCCCCAATCTGGCAAAGGAAATAGACTTCCAGGAAGTCCAGGAAGCTCAGAGAGTCCCAAAGAAGTTGGACCCAAAGAGGAACACACCAAGACACATCATAATTACATTACCCAAGATTAAAGAGAAGGAGAGAATCTTAAAAGCAGCAGGAGAAAAGGAGACAGTTACCTACAAAGGTGTTCCCATTAGACTATTGGCTGATTTCTCAAAAGAGACCTTTCAGGCAAGAAGGGGTTGGAAAGAAGTATTCCAAGTCATGAAAGGCAAGGACCTACATCCAAGATTACTCTATCCAGCAAAACTCTCATTTAGAATGGAAAAGCAGATAAAGTGCTTCTCAGATAAGGTCGAGTTCAAGGAGTTCATCATCACCCAACCTTTATTATATGAAATGTTAAAGGGATTTATATAAGTCATGGAGGGATATCAACAGGGAAATGGGAGCAGGAGAGAGGAGGAGAAAGTACAGAGAATAGCTAGTGTAAACGGTAGGTAGAAAACGGACTGGGGGAGGTTGAGAATAGTATGGGAAATGTGGAAGCCAGGGAACTTATGGGTATAACCCATGGACAAAAACCGAAGGGCGGGAATGGGGTGGTGTGGGGCAGGGGGGAATAGAGGTGGGGAAATGGGACAACTGTAATAGCATAATTAATAAAATGTATTTTAAAAAATAATAATAAATAGGGTTTGGAAGGTCAACCTTCTTTCTAATACACATTGAAAATTTCAACCATTTCTGGGCTGGTGACTCCTCCTTTCACTCATTGCAGCCCTGTTAAGAAGGGCAGAGGAAGCTTGTAAGTTGGAAAATTTTCAGTCAGTCACATTTTGAGCATATTTAGAAATAACTATAAGTGAAATAACATTCGTCCAAAAAGTCTTAATGTGTTAAAATTTTAACCAAGTTTCCCAAATCAGACACCCCAGCCTTCATCGTGAGGCCAGTTTCAGCCTAAGGTCATATTGCTTTCAAATTCTGGTTACTATCAAAAGCAACCTGAATGAATTTTTGGATTAATGACTTGAGTACCAAGAATCTAGAAGCTGAGCTCACAAGGATAAAAAAATATATACGGTCTGATTAACTGTTGCTTATATTAGCTCTTCTCAGAAATTTGAGTATCAAGTGTTTCTTCACAGTATCATTAAATGTCGAGATCAAAGCAGAGGAAATGGGTCTAGGCACCATAGGAAGAGTCAGGACTAGCACCCACACCTCACGGCCCTCAGTCACAAGTCCTCAATTAAAACATGATTCCATTACTCAGTCTACACTTTATATTATCTGTAACAATGTTTTTTGTTTTGTTTCTGTAGTTCTTTTTATCCAAGATGGATGTTTAAAAATAGATATCCATGGCCTGACTTGAAGCTTTGAGATCAAAGTCATGAGACAGTGATTTGGGGATGCTAAGGGCTCCGGAAGAAGTATTCAAGTAATTAGTTATGTGAGAATGCCTTATGACTAAAAATCGACACAGTGAGTCCTGATGTGCTTTGGGACATAAAGTCTGTGCCCTCACTGTCCTGCAAAGCCTCCACAGCAACGCGGGCTTCTTTACTCTCCAGCGCTGCACTGGGCATTCTGGCTGCCCTTCCTCTAAGTATTGCTGGAGCAGGAGCAACCAGACAGTTAATAATATGTTATGTTTCTTGACTAGGAAGAATAGTGGGTGAAGTTGGTGATCTAGTTTCTTTGTTTTCTTTTCTTTTCTTTTCTTTTCTTTTTTCTTTTCTTTTCTTTTCTCTTATGTACCTGTCCAATTTTCCCAGCACCATCTATTGAAGACACTGTATTCACTTCATCTTATGTTCTTGTCTCCTTTGTCAAGTATTGACCATAAAGGTGTGGATTGATTTCTGGACTCTCTGTTCTGTCCCACTGACCTATATGCCTATTCTTGCCGCAGTACCAGGCTGTTTTGATTACAGTGGTCTTGTAGTATATCTTGATATCTGGTATTGTGATCCCTCCAAATTTGTTCTTCTTTCTCTAGATTGCTGAGGTATTCTGGTCTTTTGTGTACCATATAAATATGTGGAGTATTTGTTCTAGATCTGTGAAATATGCCATTGGTATTTTATTAGGAGTGGCATTAAATCTATAGATCGCTTTGGGTAGAACAGGGTGGTGATGGCCGGAGGGAATGGGGTGCAGGGCTGTGTGGAGGCCGGTGAGGGGAGGGGAGAAATGGGGGCATCTGTAACAATGTCAACACTAAAAATGAAGATTTAAAAAAAGACTAATGGGTGAAGCATGTTATATATACCCTTGATAAAGCAGATTCATTATTCTACCCTTCAAGGTCTAAACTCCAACAAACTCCACCTGGGTTATACCAATTCAGACAGCTCAATACAAGGAAAAATGAAACCAAGTACATAATACAGATGTATACATGCTTGCAAAAAATAACACTGCCTAAAAGCTGTAAGCTTTGTAACATTAAATGTATTTTAACACTGGCTGGTTAGGTGAGGAAAAGGATACTAAAAGTTCTGGCTAAAATAGTATGTATGTCTGTGTATTTATTTAGTTTATTTTTAGAGTGGAAGGGGGAGAGAAACATTGATTTGTTGTTCTGCTTATTTATGCATTCATTGGTTGATTCTTGTATGTGACCTGACCAAGGATCAAACCCACAACCTTGGGGTATCAGGACAATGCTCTAAGCAACTGAGCTACCCAGTTAGGGCTGTGTATTTACTTTTAAACAAATTAATACCAAAATGGATTAATGGTCTAAAAATTGGAATTTCTAACATTCTCTTATTATTCATAATTTCATGTATCATAAAAAGTCCCTGAATTTAAATTGTTGGAAAGTAGGTACCATTATCATTACTCTAAGCCAGCGGTGTCAAAGTCATTTTCACTGGGGACCACATCAGCCTGGTGGTTGCCTTCAAAGGGCAGAATGTAGTTTTAAGACTATATAAATGTAATTACTCAACAGTTAAGTGAGAGCTTGGCGCTGCCTCCGGGTAGAAACAAGGTGCTGGGCTGGTTAGAAGGAGGCGGAGGGCCGGGTTTGGCCCGCGGGCCTCGGGTCTGCCACCTGTGCTCTAAGCATTCACCAAATGCCGTCGGTGTCTTAACCTCCAGTTACATTTTCTTGATCTTTCAAGGTGTGATAACAAGGCAAATGCTGGCCTCGGCATCTAGGATATAGTACACAAGTGTATTTTAAGCTATTCAGGTATCACTGCTCTTTCACAGTGAATGAAACACTTATTTTTCCAGTATTGTCAATAACTTCCGGTGATGTGGTCGTTCTCATCTGATACTTGTAAGGCCAACAGTCTGATCACAGGTTGAGATAAGAACTAAAATGCCAGGACGGAGGGTCAGCTACAGGTAGTGTGGTGAGTAAAACATCCTTAATCTCATTTTCCATTTTTAATTTTACTAAGAAACTATCCATTCATATTAAAGTCACTCATTTGCTAACAATATATAAGCTGGACATCATTTATAAGGTTCCTCTATAAAGTAGCTCATTCTTTAGGCAAGTAACTGTGTATTTACGTTCTCCTGGGGGCAAATAGGCATAGGTTTCCAAACTGTGTCAAATTATTGCCCCTCCCCCCACAACACTTTACCAGAGATTTTCCAGAGTTACGATGAACACAATTCACTAAATTGGATCAGAGAAAACTGCTTTTACCCCTTACCCTCATGGGGTTTGGCTTAAATTGGAGAGTTCGGAGCAGAACATTCCACCCATCCATTTTGAGGTCTTCATAGACTAAGAATGTTTCAAGGGAAATGAGGAGTTGCAGAAATAGCACATACATTCTGTAAGGCTGTGGCTGCAACCTTAAATGGTCTTATGTGCTCAAGAAAGGCAGGAGTGTGCAGCCATTGGAGACTCGGGAACACGGGGTAAGGCACCAAGCCCAGACCATAGAGGTCACTATTCTCCACCATTAGTGTGCATCACAAACACACACGGAACTGGTTAAAAATAGAAATACCCAGACCTACTGAAAAAATTCAAGGTATGTAGAATGCCACCTGAGGTAAATATGTGGGCATACTCATGTTCTCCTTTATCTAAAAATCCCGTTTTCATTAAAAACCTCCTTACTTGGGTTACTTACTTCCTGAAAAGTGTACCAAGATTCACTGTTGTAGAATTTAAAAATCCATTCCTGTGTCAATCCTGATGCTGTTCTGCCAGAAGCCAGTGCTTCGCAGAGTTCCCAAACACTAAAAGCAAGACCAAGCATAAGCCCCGTTAGAGCCATTTGTTCTGGAAAACACTGTCCTGTGTCAAACGCCCTTTTGTAAACAAGTTGGCCGTGATGCTTTAAAGAGACCAGAAGGGAGTTTTGTACAGTGAGTGACAGGGTTTTCCTTCCAGGGTTTCCATCTATTCAGAGCACAAGGCAAATAAATGCTTTCTCAGAGAGCTATGCTTTCACCAAAAGCTGGTTGATTATCATTTATTGTGGAGGACAGTGAAGGCTGGCAACATACAGCCGGAACCCGCAGGGGTTAAGGAGGAGATAGTTAAATAGTTCATCACAAGCTTTAGCTGTATGCACCTGTGACTTTTGCAGAAGAAATATTTATCATTTAGTTAGCCTGGGAAATGAAGCAATTATGCCTGCAGTTTTTCCCTGAGTCTGTGAAACGTCCTTGAGCTTTATCCAATTACCCCTTACAAAATAAACACGGAGACCGTGTTCAGGGTCATTGTCTCTCCCTCAGAGGATGATGTCCCACCTGGTCCCTGCTTTTCCTTAAAGTGTCTGTGTCTTTCTCAATCTCCCGTCGCCCCCACTCAGGGACCTCCTCCCCGCGCAGGTCATGGCAGTTCATAGAAAGATAGCTTGAAGATTCTGTTTCAGTGTCTACAACTGTAGCTTTGATATTCCAATAGCCAGTCCTTCAACTGTAGAATCATTTTCTCCTGGTCAGTATCAGGGATTTTAAAAACCAGAGAGAAACTAGCACATGCTTTTGTTCATTAGGACAGGAAAGACTGGGGTAGTCCTATATCTAACCACTTGGAACCTCAGCAGCCACACCTACGTGGGCCCTTGCCAGCCTGCACTTCGCTGGTCAGCTCTGCCTGTGGGCCCCACCAGGCGAGCCACCCGGACAGAGCATCGTGCACCCTGCCCAGCTGTACTCTCAGTCCTGAGCTCTAACGGCTCCACGATGCGGGACACGTTACTTACCCTCTCCAAACCTGTTTCCTCACCTGCAAAGTGAGGTTGAGAACACTTACTGGGTTGTTACACAATTAGGTAAGTCCCATATGGTGCAGAGTGTGGCGCCTGGCACAAGTGAGCACTCAGTAAAGGGCAGGGATGTTTGATGGCCACCCCGCATCCAGGGGAGTCAGCATCTAACTGCTGAAAGTCCACGAAGGTACTGATAGTCACAGTGTTGCCACGGCCCATGGTCCTCTCTTCTGGACTTATTTTTCCCCACATTACATAAGTCAGCCAGTTTATTATTTGACGCTAAGGCGTGTAACTTTTACCATGGACACTGAAATACCTATGTCAGCATGAACAGTTTCTTTTCTTTCTAGAGGCAGTTACACAGAAAACCAGGGTATGACCAGGTTATCTGGCAAATATGGAAGCCAAAGGGAGCTAATCGTAAGGCCCGCACCTCACCTGGGAAGCTGCGCACACCTTCCCGCCGCAGGGGCAGCCAGCCCCCAGGGCTCTTTGACTCTTCCGTCCCTGGGCTGCTCTGGGCGAGCAGCGCCACCTGGGCTTGCTCTTGCTGACGCAGCCTCACTTGCTGACTTTGAGGGAATGAATGAATATGCTTACCCCGTGTCTCTTTCCAGAAACTTTACATCACGCAGCTCTGAATTTGGGACAGTAATTTAAGGAAACAGGTGGCATAATTAATTACTAACTAAAGCTATCTCTCTCTCAAAAGAGCAAATGGTACCAGAGGTTGCCCCGAGGGCACCTGGGGAATTGGAGCCAGGGATGGGAGATTGACTTTTCACTATACCACTTTATCTTTTGAATTTTGAACATCAAAAGTATTTTTAGCATATTTTTGAAAAGTTTTAAGACATAATTTGTATTTTTAAAAGTTATGCCTCTGCATAGAGAATATTGTAATAAGGACTTACCAGGGTGATCGCTCTGTAAAGTACATACATGTCTAATCACTGTGTTGTGCATTTGAAGCTAGTATGTTGTTTGTCAAGAAACTTCGACTTATAGGCAAGGTGTATGGGGGCTTATAATTCATGACCTTCAGTGAAGAGGAATCCATGCCTCTCACCATGGGAAATGTAGCTCTAACCTTTCATGTCTAAGAGAAAGCACCAGTGGAACATGGGACGGCAAGCAGGCCCCATGTGTGTGACCCCGGGATTTCCTGTGGGGAATCAGGATAGCCTATTTCTTAGAATTAAAGCTTGCTCCTGCTAAAAATCTCTCTCTCCCTGGATCTAAAGAACAAATGCTAATGCTTATCTAGCTTCTTTAGACCAATGCTAATCCTTTCAAAGTTCAGCCCAAACCCTGTTGTCTTTCCATTTGCATATCCCTCCTTTTGATGTGCCTTCCTGGTCATCTACCACCTAAGTGAATCTACAATCTACGCGTAGTTAATGAAGACCATTCTGACGTAATGTGCCCAACAATGACAATAAAAGCCGATCAGGGCACAGCTTGAGGCCTCTCCCATATCATAAAGGAGGGGTCTCATGGTCCCGGATTTTTCTAGTCTAGTGTATTCCGTGTGAATTTATTTACACGCCTGCCATGGCATACGAATCCTGCTGACCAGAATTCGCAACACTTCAGTTTTATATTAGACTTTATGCCGGTCACTACTTCATTTACACCAGCATGTTATAACCCAGTGAGTTTTGTAAATCAACCCAATTGTCACATGAACAGAGAGGCACACACAAATGACATAACTTGGATAATGATACTAATACATGAATACAGAGTTTCAGTTGGGAATGACAAGAGCGTTTCCGAGGTGAAGGGTGGTGACGGTCACACAATAACATGACTGAACGTCCTTAATGCCATTAACCTCTACTTGCAAATGGTTAAAGTCAAACTTATACCCATTAAGCAACTCCTTTTTTGTGGTATATTTCAGTTTTGCAAGGTGAGAAAGTTTTGGAGATTTGCTTCACAATGCGAATGCACTTCACACTACTTTTACTAAACTGTACACTTTAAATACTGGTAAAGATGGCAAATTTCATGTATTTTTTTTTACCACAATTTTTTAACAAACCTTTTGAAAACAGGTAAAATGGTAAATTTTATGTTATGGACATTTACCACCATTTGTAAACAGTTCTTTGTGATCTGTGGAGACTGAAGTCAGATGAGCGGTTGTCTGGCGCTGGGACAGAGGGACTGAGGGGCAGTGACTGCTGGCGGGCATCAGGTTTCTTTGGGGGCGATGAAAATTTCTAAAACTGTACTCTGGTGATGGTTGAGCAACTCTGAATACGCTACTAAAATCATTGAATTATAAACTTTACATGGGTAAATTGTATCATATCTCTACCTCAATGTAATCTCTAGCTCAATAAAGTTTTTTAAACCAACAAACAAGTTTTGTCTTACCTGTGAGGGCTGGGGAGCTCATACAGTCTCTGCCATGAGCCCCCGGCTGGAAGGGTATGGAAGCATGGAAGGACAGAAAAGGAGGGAAATCTTCTGGGTTCAGGATTATTCAGATTTTGACTGGTTTCTGCACAAGGTAACCGAAGGAATTCCTATTGCAGATTTGGCACAGAGCTTTCTCTCCAACTCTCGTCTACTGCCCAGGGAAGGTAAAGGCCCGAATTAAAAGAACAGGGCAAATGCAGTGTGTGGGTGTGTGTCAAATAACCCACTCTGGCTCACCCTTCAATGCTGTTTTTCAAAATATTATCACAATAAAGAAAGATCCGGAAAAAACTCTGTACCCTCTTGAAAACTGACTACCTTAGAAATAACAAAGTTTGCATATTATTTGATCAAGTACAGTCTATATTACAAAGCAGTTAGTTTTCTCCTTTTAGTCATCATTTTCCATCCCTGATGGAAATGATGTGTGCATAAAGAGAACAGCCCTGGAAAAAAATCTTAAATCTAATTATAAGTAAGTTATCATACAGTAAGTAGCCCATGGCAAAATACAGTTTTGAAGAACAGTGTTAAAAACACATCTGGAAATCTGAAATGTATTAATATGAAATGCATTCATGAGAAAATGAATTTATATAGAAAAAAGCTACACATAAAGCATAAAGACTGAGATATGCCAAGATTATGCAGTTCAGAATCAGGCCATGTGTCTAGGGTGGCCTTAGAAAAGAGGAGGCACATTAAGTTTCTGAGAGTCTTGACCTACTGCCATGAAACAGTGCCAGCCGGCAACATTTCTGCTTGTCTCAGGTATGTCCCAGCTGCTTCCCTGATTCTGATGCACTCTGGACAAACACTGTTGGTGTCACAAGTCCTCACTGTATATTTGAAAGTGTCCTTTAGGTGCACAGGCAACATCAAGTCCAGGACAGAAGAGTGTATGAAGAAAACTGAGAAGTGTGGTTACTGAGGTGACATGGCCTGTTTCGGGCAAGCGTGGTGCTCAAATATGTTCAAATACAAAGAAGTTCATTTCCTTTATTTTCTCATTTCAAATGATTTGGAATCATGAACTACCTAGTTAAATATGACAAGGTGGCGTAATCCCATGATCCAGGATCAGTGATTTCTATATCTGAAAGTCCTGATTCTGAAAATTTTAGGATTAAAAACCCCACAAATTCCACTCTGGATTCTATATCATACGAGATGTATGAGATGTACAATACCCATGCAGCTTCCAACTTTCTGCTTGCTGTGTTCAGCGAGTTTGTAGGCAGTACCTATGGAGGCTGATTGGAGAGTTGCAAAATCATGCTATTTTGGTAGCAAGAGCTTTGGTGTCAGGGACAAACTGCATGAGCAAGAATTCAGTTCTGATGCTCCTTTGAGAGCTCAGCTGAGGCCCCAGGCCTCACAGCTGTCCCCACCTTCCCGAGCAGGGTCAGCGCTCACCATCTCTGGGTGGTAACCGCCGCCAGTTGCCTGCACACCTTTCTCCCAGAACCCACTTTGTTCAATATTGATGGCCATGCTTCACAGAAGCCTGAACCATCCCCGCCCCAGGGGTTGAATGTGCACTAGTTATCCAGTGCTTTGAGCTCCATTCTCCTTGCCAGAGTGACTGGCTATGGTGAAAAGCTAGCTAGTGAGGCTCAGAGGGGATGTGCTGGTGAAGGTCCCCTGAGCAAGTTGTCCTTCCTCTTAAAACAGGACAAAAGGACAAGACGCTGTCTGTCTCCTCTCTGGTGCCTGCAGCTATGGTGACAATATTAGCATCGGGGGACCCAGCCAAAATAGGGAGTGGGATGGGAAGGACCTGGTTGTGCCGCCATTAAGTCATTACATTAAGCAACCCTAGGATTTTCTACCTCTGGACTTACGTGGTGAGGCAATAAAATGTTCTTATTTCTAAAGGACTGGGGAGTGAAGGGGACTATAGGGAAATCCATGCCTCTCACCGTGGGAAAAGTAGCCCTAATGTTTCATGTCTAAGAGAAAGCTCCAGTGGAACGTAGGACGGCAAGCAGGCCCCACGTGTGTGACATCAGGATTTCCTGTGGGGAATCAGGATAGACTATTTCTTAGAATTAAAACTTGCTCATGCTAAAACCTCTCTCTCCCTGGATCAAAAGAACTTATGCTAATGCACGCCTAGCTTCCTTAGACCCGTATTGCTAATTCTTTCGAGTTCCACCCAAAACCTGTTGTCTTTCCACTTGCATATCTCTCCTTTTGATGCACCTTCCTGCCATCCACCACCTAATGTAAATCTACAATCTATGCATAGTTAATGAAGACCGTTCTGATGTAATGTGCCCAAGAACGACAATAAAAGCCTGTCAGGGCGATGCTCAGGGCCTCTCTCAGTGATAAGAGAGGGGTCGCATGGTCCCAGATTTTCTAGTCCAGTATACTCCATGTGAATTTATTTACATGCCTGCCATAGCATATGAATTCTGCTGGCCAGAATTCGTGACGGGACATCTGCTATTTCTGGCCCCAAGTAATCAGACACAATATCCTCTTCCCTGAAATGACCACCCATTCTATAGAGTGGAGTACACACACGCATGCACACACACTCTTTTACACTAAAGTAACTGTTGTGTGAGCACGACCTTTACCCCCCATCTCCTAAACTCAAGCCCCTGGGAGCGGAGTGCGCGTCTGGACTCCCTGTCTGGTTGCCTTCCTCCCCAGCACGATCACATCAAGGCCCAGTTCAGAATCTGCCTCCTACAGGATCAGTTTCTTACGAAGTCCCTGCCTGCAGCTTTCTCTGATTCTAGCGCACAGCATCTACTGGCTCTGATCTGCCTCCATGCAGTCTGCTGATTCCTGAGTCTGCTGGGTGTCCCCCACTGGGCTCGCATTTGGTTTAGTGACTGACTGAATGGAAGACTGAGTGCAAAGCACCATATCCTTTCACCTGAAACTTGGGGTTTCCCTTTCCTCTTTTCGTTCTTATCTTCTTTCCTCATCTTACTCCTCTGTAAAGACAAAAATTGAGATAAAAGAAATTCAGAGCTCAGATTCTGAAGGAGGAATAAGTATTTCTAAACAAAGCCCCAAGTGGTATGCCCTGCCTCTGGGAGTTACAAGTGACAGAATTACGAAACGGGGGAATAGCAGTTAAATCCTATGTGAGTGACCTCCTGTTGCTGTACCCCCCATACACATTGACCATTTCCACTACTAAAACTAGGGGTGGGGTGGAGGCATCCTCAACAAATCACAAGTTAGAGCAGAAGATACAGCAGAGTCTAGCACAGAGTAGGCCTTCAATAAAGGTCTCATGAGTGAATGAGAGAAGATAAAGCATCATATGGTTCGGGCTTTGGGCTTACACCTTGGAGCTTTTTATTGTAAACATAGAATAAAATGTGGATACCAGTAATAAAGCTGCTGCCTCAATGTAATGAACTTCATATAAATGTGTGACATAAGAAATATTTGATATAAGGTAGACTTCAAGCTGTTTTGAAATGGAAAATAAAATCTTGGGTTGTTTTTACTTCAGAACTCCTACACAGACTTCCAGACCATGTGCAGAAAGGCCTATTCCACCACACCAGCCGACCTTCTCAGAGCGGCTGCAGGTCTGGGGCGTCCTTCCGGGGAGATGGCAGCGCATTTTCAGAAATCAGACCCCGTGTGCAAATCAGCTCACGTACCCTTGAAGGTAGGCAAGTGCTGTTCTAACTAAAACTTTCAATTCGTTTCAGGTACTAACACCTTGTAACTTTCATTGTGTAATATCGAACCGGCACTAGAGGTTCTGTGAGATCTTTTCTATTACACAAGAGTAAAAACTGTAGGAAATGTTCAGATAGTTAAATGACCACCAAACACTACAAGTGCAACTAACATGGTTCTATTAAAAATGCTCTCCAACTATGGCATTCAAGGACAGCAATACAATGTTTTCTTTACAAAGCATTAATGTAAAAGTCTGCAAATACCATAAATTCATTATAGGCTATTTTTTTCATATAGGCACGTTATTAGATTCTTTCAATTCTTTCCTGAGGTATTTTTTTGTGGTATACTTTTATTGTACTGCTGGATGCATTATCTTTGATCATCCTTTCCTAAAATGATTTTTAAAAGACCTGCAGAAAATTGTATTGCATAGCACACTATTCCCAGGACACAGAGATTGGGAACTGCAAATATGTGGCATTGGAAGAAGTCTTACAAATACTGCATTTTAAGAATTTGCTAAATACTTTTTTTTACAGTTTGTCTCTTTTTAAAAATTGAAGTTACAGCTAAGAGTTAACTACGTACAATGAAGCACTTTAGGAATGTTAGAGATTAGAGAATATGATGAATGATACAAAGGAAAAAAGCCATAATTCTTGCTGACTACATATTGTATTGCTTTTGAAAGCAACTGTACATGTTGTAATCAGTTCATAGTTAAGTACTATACTAATCTGTTTTAGGGGAGCAAATGTCTTTCAAGGTTTCAAGTTCCTCTATAAGCCTCTTGTTCTGAACTTCCAGTACTGCAACTCGACTCTCCAGACATTTTACATATTCTTTCTTTCGACGTCGACATTCTTTAGCAGCTTCCCTGAAAAAAAAAAAAGAAGCAAAAGGGCAAACAAAACAATTTTTGCATACTATTGACTGAACAGACTGAAGTGAGCTTGGTGTATGTGATCATGGCTGCTTTCCAAATTTGGAACAACACTCCCAACTCAATTTCAAACATTAAGCCAAACTGAATTCTTAAGGGTCACAAGTGTCCCTTCCATATGTCCACATGGCAATTAGTAGAATTGCTGCATCTCCTGCCTTGATTTGAGTTCACAGTAAACAAGGTCCAAGTCAAAGACTGTTACTCTGCTTTATGGCAATAAAGATCTTTAAGGGCCTTGAGTTCCTCAATGAGAGTCTTGTTTTGGTTTTCAAGCACAGCCACACGATTTTCAAGACATTTGACATATTCTTTCTTCTTCCTGCGACATTCCCGGGCAGCTTCCCTGGAACCAACACAAGGCAAATGACTCAGGAACGACCTCCCAGCACAATCCAGAGGGGCTCCATGAACTTTGGCCCCCCAAACTCAACAGCCAATCAGTCCTAGGTAAGGTCTGCACAAAGCCACACAACAAATGTACCCAAACCCATGCCTTTTTGTAAGGTGACTCAAAGACCACAGGAATGATTTGGGAGCAGAGTCCATTTGCCCAGCATTCATCATAAACGGTGTTTTCGTAGGGCGCACATTCCACAATAACAGTGACCAGAACAATTTTCAGTAACCTAAAGCATTAGAACCACGTTTCCAAGTGGAATTTCCACAAAAACATTTACAGATCCTTTTGAATCTCTTAGTTATTTTTGTCCCCCAAAACCCCTACATTCCATCATAATGGCTTAACTTTATTGCATCAAGAATGATTACAAAAATTAATCCCTAAAGACCTTAAATATCAATAGAGATTTTCATTCTTCAAGACTAAATAGACTTTATTTGATTGAAACAAATAAATCAATCAGGACTGCAAGACAGATGTTGGCTGGGAAACAACATGGATAAAAATAACAATGAATGAATCATAAATCACACACTTCATAAACCAAAATGAAATGGATTCTACTTCTGAAAATTAAAGATGGAAAGAAGGAGGGTACAAGACACAATACTCAATAGTTCAGACAATTTAAATCCAGGGATGTGAAAATACCATGAAAATCATGGAAAGTAAGCTACTTAATTACTCAAGGCTGTTCTCTCATCATGTGCATTTACTTACCCAATCTACTGAACTTTAGCACACTGTAGGCATACCCAAAGGAAA